>PVJD01019180.1:0-12386 GCA_004026545.1 Mormoops blainvillei | reverse complement strand
CCACACATGGTAAATAAATTAATCCAAATTAACATTCATGTCTGCCTATGAAATAGTAAGCGAGGTGTGCCTGGAGCTGATACCTGGAGAATCCGTATGGCAGTATGCGAATGAATGAATGAACGAATGAATGAATGAACGAAATTAAGCTGATAGTGCATTTTCACTGCTGTTTTTATTTAGAGTTTTTATATAGAAGTATGGAAGGGTAGTTAATTTTTAATATCTCTGGGCTGCCTGTAGCAGTATCAAAATAATGGTTTTCTGTAGCTACAGATCTCAAACATACGAAAAGCTGAAGTCAAATCCTCTATAGATGTTTTTGAATCTAGGGCTATGCCTTCTTCCCCATGTAAGTTGTTAAAAGAGATTCTGCTTCTGGAGGCCACATGGAGTTTGGTCCCAAATGTAAAGTTGGAGGGCGCTGTCTCCATTGCCACGTTTAGCGCGTCCTCTAAACCATCATTAACTTGATGGTTTAACATAATTTGTTAGACTCACGCATCTCACTGAAAGCTGAATGCTGTGCATACTCACAGTTACGATTTATTGCAGAAAAGGGATGCGGTTAAAATCAGCAAAAGGAAGAGATGCATAGGGCAGGGTCTAAGAGGCGTCCAGACATGTAGCTTTCATTGTCCTCTGTGGAGACAGGGATTACTCTCACTGAGCAACGTTTCAGTGTGTCACGTTACACGTGAAACATTGCCAACCAGGGACTCTCACTTGAGTTTCAGTGTTCAGAGTTTTTGTTAAGGTTGCGTTTATATAGACACAAGTGGGTGATTAACAGTGTGGTAAGTTTTAGTCTCCGAATGACTGAGCCCTCGTGTTCACATCGCCCATTCTAAAATCACGTGACTATTAAATGCATCAGATTGTTCTTTCTGGCCTGTCGGCCCCTATTCAAAGACTTATATGGCAGCCACAACCCAAATGTGGTACAGTCAGTCATCACAACTTGGGGAGAATAATCATTGGGCTACTAAACAAAACGAACTTCTTTCTAATGTTTTGTTTTTGTTTTTTTTTAGGTAATGTGCTCCCTTTTGGTTAATAGGTAAATTGTGAGACAAAGTATGTCAAAACCTAGTGACTTAGGATTAACTAACATTTAGCTGCTGTTTCTCTGGCTGAAGGTCTCCGGTTACACTAAGCTGACAGCGGTTACGAGAAGACCAGTCTGGGGTTAGAAAACCTGTTTTTTATTTAAAAATATATATATATTGTTATTTTATTACAGTTGTCCCAGTTTCCCCGCTTTGCCCTCCTCTGCTCACCCCCACCCTCACCACCCCCCGTCCTCCAGTGAATCCCCGCACCATCACTATCCTCCTCCTCCCTTCCTCCTGGTCACTGTCTGTCCTAATGTTTCCATGCCTAAGGTTCTGTTTTGCTTGTTAGAGTAGATTACTAATTGTTCATTAGATTACTCTTACAGGTGAGATTGTATGGTTTGGTCTTTCACCGCCTGGCTCATTTCCCTTAGCGTCATGCTCCCCAGTGCCGTCCATGCTGTCGTGACAGGTAGGAGCTCCTTCCTTTCTGCTGCAGAGTGTCCCATTGTGTAAATGTACCACAGTTTCTTGACCCACTGATTTACTGATGGGCACTTAGGCTGTTTCCAGCGCTTGGCTATTGTAAATAACACTGCTGTGAACATTGGGGTGCATAGGTTCTTTGGAATGGAGATTTCAGAGTTCTTAGGGTATATTCCCAGCAGTGGAATCACTGGGTCAAAGACAGTTCCATTTTTAGTCTTTTGAGGAAAATTCTATACTGTTTTCCACAGTGGCTGCACCAGTCTGCATTCCCACCAGCAGTGCACTAGGGTTCCCTTTTCTCCCCACCCTGACCAGGACTTGTTTTTCATATTAATATAGGCTATTCTGACACTTGTGAGGTGGCATCTCATTGTGGTTTTAATTTGCGTCTCCCTGATGGCTAGTGATGTTGAACATCTTTTCGTATGTCTAGGGCCACCTGTATATCCTCCTTTGGCGAGGTGTCTATTCTCGTCCTTTGCCCGTTTTTTAAATTGCATTGTCTCTCTTCCTGGTGTTGGGTCTTCAGAGTTCTTTATGTATGTTGGAGGTCAAACCCTTTTCCGATGTGTTATTGGCAAATATGTTCTCCCATACAGTCGGTTTCCTTTCATTTTGATGATGGTTCCTTTAGCTGTGCAGAAGCTGTCCTATTTGTTTATTTTCTCCTCTATTTGCCTTATCCTAGGAGATAGATGAGCAAAAATATTGGTATGTGGGATGTCTTGAGTTCACGCAAACCTTGGTTTCTACTCATATGGGCTTTCCTTAAATTGCCCAACTGTTCTTACGACGTGACATTTTGAGAGAGGCAAACTGCTCTCAGGTTGGAAGCCAGAGTCTCTGGAACTTAACTTGAGAAGTGACAACTCATCGCTTTTGCAATATGCTCTTCTTTAGATCTCATTAAATTACTAGATCTATTCCACATGAAAGGGAAGGATTTCACAAGGATTTGAACACCTGAAGTTGGGGATCATTGGGGTCCATATTTGTGGTTATCTGCGCTGTTAGGCTTGAGTAATTATAATTCATAGGTTATATTAAGCACCGATATGTCTGAAATACCCTGGAGCTAGACAGGACCAGAATATCCTAAAGAGTGGATAGAACCAGAAAGGTACATATTACGCCTGAGGAAAAGCTATGAGTCGACTTGAAAGAGCCCAAATTTCTTGATTTTAAACATCGTGCGTAAGCCTAAGAACAGTAGTTAAAAGGCTGGGAGAATCCAGGGAAACCAGTCATGGAGTTTAAACAAGGGCATACAAGGACAGTTGGCAGTGGTGTCAGGAATTTGCTTTGAGCAGGGTATCCAAAAGTCTGTTTATTAGGTACTAACTCATTCTTATTACTCACTTCATTTGATTTCTTTTTATTCTTTGTCATCAGTTTAGCTGGTAATGAATCTTGTCCTCAACCTCAGACTTCTGAACACCTGGCTGCCATAGAAATTATGAAGCTGAAACATATTTTGATGCTACAAAATAAAATTGATTTGGTAAAAGAAAGTCAGGCTAAAGAACAGTATGAACAAATCCTTGCATTTGTACAAGGTAAGAAGCTCTAATATTTAATAAAATGTGAATCACTCTGAGAGGCATTTAATCCAGATATTTTAACGTAAACACGAAAACTGGTAAATTTATGAGTTGTAAACCCCTTTTGTCAGTCTACACTTAACAGCTTTGTTGCTTTTAGCCATCTGATAAAAGTGAAATTTGTTTCTGTATTCGGTGTGCTGAAAGTATATTTTACCTAGAAAAGTTATATTCGATAAATGTTACCGATTGCGTTTTTCCCAAATGTAAACACATTGCTTTTAAAAATCGTGTGTGCGTGTGTATGTGTATAACATCTTTATCAGAGAGTAGCGTGGAAAATTTTACAAGTACGTCTGTTGTCCTCTTGCGTAGAGGGCATGCTAATCTCTTTGGTATTATTTCAGTTTTAGTATACGTACTGCCAAAGGGACCACCTAAGAGATGTTTTTAAAACCTACCCAGTCATAGTGAAATAAATGAAGCATCTCTTTGGTTGGCTTCCTGACTAATTATTCTGACTTCTTTTCTTCTCAGTGATTACCTGTCCCTAGAACTGAAACTGATAATGAGTTCTTTATATAGTGTCCCTTTCTCTAAAATGTACTGTTTTCATTTTGGGAAGAAACAGGGTGCATATTTTTTGATGTTCGATTTCTTGCCCCTTTTAGTTGTTAGAAATACTGGCTGTACTGGCCACATTATGCTGTATAGAAAAGAAACAGCATACCTGTAAAATCTTTTTTGTGTTTGGTCCATTTCATTGACCAGCTTATTGACATTGAATTAATAAGCAGCAAATGCTGTGTGCCAGCAATTTTTGATTAGCAGTGGGTCGATACTTTTCTCTTGACGTCTACCTGGGGCATACATTACATTTTATTGGAGCCTCTTCAGCAAAATTTCTTTCCCAGTAGCGCAAGTATTTATTCCTTTTATTACGGGTATTAATCTAACTTCACGGTGTTCAGTTTTAGAAGGAAAAACAAAATATTACAGTCTTTCTAAACAGAGGGAACACTTTTCATATGTTACTTTTTAAATAATCCTAACAGTCAGATGTGTAGAACAGTTTGTAGAATTTTGATCATTCTTAATTTTGTCGTATAGGTACAGTAGCAGAAGGAGCTCCTATTATTCCAATTTCTGCTCAGCTAAAATATAATATTGAAGTTGTCTGTGAGTATATTGTAAAGAAAATTCCAGCACCTATAGGAGACTTTACATCAGAACCCCGACTTACTGGTAAGTTTCTAACGTGTCGACTTAATTATTGACCCAGTCTTTCCACATTGTTGATTTACTTAAGAGGTGTTCATTATTATTTGTTCTTTGCACAGAGGTGATAAAATATACGATCTTCATATACGGGAATGAGTTTATGAAAATCAAGGGCGACGTGTCATTTTAAACTTAAGTGGGGTAAAGTGAAAGTAGTGACTATATTATATCGACATAGATTAATTGCAACGTTGTTTTGGCAGTACCAAGATTGGATGCAGACGTAACGATTCTGAGTAACAGAATTGCGAATAAAATATGAATGTTAACTTTTTTTTGCTCTCTTTATGGTACACCATGCGATTAAGATTGGAGTAATAAAGTATTATTTTATAAAAAAAATAATGTTTAATCAGGAACTGGATATTAGAACTTATGTGCAAATTATTTTCATGTTTTAACTTGATTTCACATTACCCATATTGACGTGATTTGGTTAAATTTGGGATGTTTGCAAACAAGTTTGCTAAAGTCTTTCCAAGACAAACATGCAGTCTTTCAAGATGTTCATCTAGGACTTCTGTGTGTTATATGGGAAATGTTCTTTGAGTGATTGTGATATGCATCTTTTGTTAAGGATCACTGTTTTCCTCAAGGTTACATAGTACTAGAGTTATTTTGTGGTTTTAAAACTAAATTCTTATAACAGAAGTGACATAGAGTTAAACAAAGAATGTCAGTCCTGCAACACTGATGCAGACATGTTTTCAGTAGCTCTCTCTGTTTATGTAATCATATATAAAATTTCAAATGAGAGTTTTACTGTACCCTGGAGAATAATTTTTAGCTACGTTTTTCCTTACCTGTGCTTGAGAGTCATTGCATTAGCTTTCCATAAAATAACAGTTTGTGGGCGGTTTAAACAACAGAAGTTTATTTTGTCATGGTTATAGGAGCTGAAGTTCAGAACAATGGCAGGTTTGTTAAAAATTACATTTTGTTGATTATGCTGTTACACTTGTAAGAGTTTTATTCCCCTTGCCCCCCTCCACCCACACCCGCTACTCCGCTCAAGCAGTCCCCCCCTACCATTGTTCATGTCTGTGGTCATGTGTGTAAGTTCTTTGGCTGCTCCATTTCCCGTACTATACTGTACATCCCCATGGCTCTTCTGTAATTACTAGTTTGTATTCTTAAACCCCTCACCTCTTACCCAATTCCCCACCCCCACCCGGCGTCTGACAGCCATCAAGACACTCGCCCTATCCATGATTCTGTCTCTGTTCTTGTTTGCTTGCTTAGTTTTTTAAGAATCAGTTGTTAATAGGTATGTGTTTATTGCCACTTTATTGTGGCAATAGGTTTGAACTACTTTTTCTTCAGTAAGTCCCTCTAACATTTCATGTAATGATGATTTGGTGACGATGAAAACCTTCAGCTTTTTCTCACCTGGGAAGCTCTTTATCTGTCCTTCTACTCTAAATGCTAGCTTTGCTGGGTAGAGCAATTTTGACGGTAGGTCCCTGCTTTTCATGACTTGGAATATTTCTTGCCAGTCCATTCTGGGCTGCAAAGTTTCTTTTGAGAAATCAGCTGACAGTCTTAGGGGAACTCCTTTGTAGGTAACTAATTGCTTTTCTGTTACTCCTTTTAAGATTCTCTCTTTATCTTTAGCCCTTGACATTTTAATTATGTGTCTTGGAGTGGGCCTCTTTGCATCCATCTTGTTTGGGACCCTCTGAACTTCCTGGACTTGCATGTGTATTTCTTTCACCAAATTAGGGAAGTTTTCGTTCATTATTTTTTCAAAGAGATTTCCACCTCCTTCCTCTTTTTGTTCTACTGGCACCCCTAAGATGCGAAAGTTGGAACACTTAACGCTGTCCTCAAATTTTTTGGATTCTTTTGTTTTCCCGTTCTGTTTTCCCGTTCTGTTTGCTTGTTTTTTTGTCTCCTTATGTTCCAAATCATTGGTTTGCTTCATGACTTCATTCACCCTACTGTTGCGTCCCTGTGGAATTGTTCTTAATGTCAGTTAGTGTAGGCCTTGTTTCTGAGTGGATCTTTTTTATGCTGCTGAGGTCCTCACTAAGTTCCTTGAGAATCCTTATAACCAGTGTTTTGAGATCTGCCTCTGATAGCTTGTTTATCTCCATTTTGTTTAGGTCTTTTTCTGGAGTTTTTAATCTGTTCTTTCATATGTGCCCTGGTCCTTTGTCTCCTCATTTTTGGCAGCCTCCCTGTGTTTGTTTCTGTGTATCAGGTAGAGCTGCATTGACTCTGTGTCTTGGTAGTGTGGCCGAATGTGGTAGATGTCCTGTAGGGTCCAGTGGGACAGCCTCCCCTATCACCCAAGCTGGGTACGTGAGGTGCACCCTTTGTGTGGGCTGAGTACACCCTTCTCTTGTAGTTGAGCCTTGGTTGCAGCAGGCAGGTCAGTGGGAGGGATTTACTCAGGCCAGTCAGGCTACACAGACTGGCCTGGACCACTGACCACCAGCCTCTGCCCTCCATGGAGGATCAGCCGTGCAGGGGCAAGGCGATGGTGCTCCGACGCGATCTGTAGCTGTCCCCTGGGTGCGCTGGCCCTGGGGTTCCCCAGGAGATACAGGCCAGGGTCAGTCCCCAGCTGCCTTCCTCCCAGGGCCACTCAGCAGGAGCTGCAAAGCAACCTGAGATGGCTGCTACTTGTGCTGGGCTTGGAGGTTCCCAGATGAAGCCAAGCTGTGAACCTAGGCTGGCCGTGAACCTAGGGTAGTGCCGGGCCTGGGGCCCCTTAGCAAGAGTTACTGGAGTTGGGGCCTGCTGAGGCGGCTCTTGCTTATTTGTGAGGATTTAGGAAGGCGAGACGCATGAGCCAAGACAAGTTGTTCATGTGGAAAAGCCACTGTTAACAGCTGGGTGGGCCCGTAAAGTTGGGCGGGGCGGAGGGTTGGGGAATCCCCAGGACAAACACGGTAGGCCAGGCTGATGGAGTCTCAGATATGGCACCTGCCTGCTGGTTATGTGGCTCTGTTGGGGGAGTGTTCAGAGGAGGAACTGTGGCCTCTGCCCAACTTTGTGCCTGGGAGAAACCTGTCGCCCAGCTCTGTCCTTGATGCCAGACACTTCATCCTCTCCCTGTATACCACTGGTGCCTTTCAAGCTACTGCCCCAGTGCTGGAACCGAGAGGGAGTGAGTCTGAGGAGGTGAGTCTGTGTGCGTGGGTTCTTTAAGAGGAAGTGCTTGGGAATCCAGCAGTTTCTTCCACTGATTCAGTCCCCACTGGTTTTTACAGCCGGATAGTATGGCATTTATCTTCCTACCACTGGAACCCTGGGCTGGGGGGCCTGGTGTGAGGCTGGGATACCCCAAGATATGCTCCCAAGATACCCCTCTCAAATTTGTACCCACCTCATGTGGGTGAGGGTCCAGCCCGTTCCATGTCACTGCTACTCTGCCCTTCCAACCAGTCTGGATGGATGTGGTTTCTTTAATTCCGTAGTCATTGACCTTCCATTCAGTTTGCTCTCTGATGGTTCCGAGATTGTCGTTGTATAGTTTAGTTGTATTTTTTCATGTGGTTGTGTGAGGAGGCGAGCCGTGTTTACCTGCACCTCCATCTTGACCAGATGTCTGGCAGATATGGTTTCTTGTGAGAAACCAGATATGGTTTGGCTTGCAGGCAGCCAGCCACATGTTGCTTTGTCCTCACGTGATCTTTTCCCTTTGTGTGTGTGTGTGTGTGTGTGTGTGTGTGTGTTTGCGCATGCGCGTGCAACTGCAGTATCTCTTAGTGTGTCCACATTTCCTGTTGGAAGCATACCAGCCATTTGAGTAGGGCTGACGCATTGGTCTTAGTTGACCTTAATTACCTCCTAAAGGCCCAGTGTTCAAATTATCACATCCTGAGGTATCTGAGTGTATTGGTTAAGGCTCACAATGAATGGGGAAGGAACAGTCTGGCCCAGAACAACCACCCCTTCACGTAGTCATATCCATGCATGTTTATATTCTTTTGTAGTAGTTACATTGTATCCCATATTATCCGTAAACCATAATCATGCCACCTACTGATTACTGTTGTCACTTTTCACTGAAAATAGGACTATAAGAATAGGGGAATAACATTTTCCCAAAAATTCATCTCGGAGGTGTAGGTCTCAAGTGGCTACTCTTGAAGAATGTGCCATTTGAATAAATATTCCCGCTGATGAAAATAACAGGATGAGCTTTATTGTTTCTTCCCTTTCCTATTCTTTTTCCCAGTTATTAGGTCCTTCGATGTCAATAAACCTGGCTGTGAGGTTGATGACCTTAAAGGTGGTGTGGCAGGTGGTAGTATTTTAAAAGGAGTATTAAAGGTAAACTGAACTTTAAACTCTCTTTAACCAGGACAAAAAGAAAAAAAATTAAAAATTAAGTACAGTGCCATACAAATTATTTGTGTATATATAGTTTTCCTATGCTGTATTTTAAATGCCTCACTTAAATTGTATGTTTCTTACAGGTGATTGCTTAATAATTGAGTGGTTGTTACTTTATATCTGTCTTCTACGTTTTTTTATTTTTATTCTTTTTAAAGTAATTTTTGAAGTTACTCTCCCAAGTAGGAGTGTCTTTTCAGCTTAACAATCTACCAATAAGGATTATTTACCTGTCAGTGGATATTGTATTGTTCCAAGTATTTTAATTACTCACTTATATGTTTCAGGTGGGCCAGGAGATAGAAGTCAGACCTGGTATTGTTTCCAAAGATAGTGAAGGAAAGCTAATGTGTAAACCAATCTTTTCCAGAATTGTATCACTTTTTGCAGAACACAATGATCTTCAGTATGCTGCTCCAAGGGGTCTTATTGGTATCAAACTTAACTTTCACCCATAAGCTTGTATTAGTGGCTAGTCATGTTACTTTTGGTGTGAAATGAATTACCTAAGACTATCTCTCTTTCGTTAGATATTTTATCTCAAAATGGAGGAGTTTTGGGCAGATGTACATAGTTAAGTTGTTTATTTTAGAGCACAAAGTAACTGTGTATTTGGAAAACAAAAAACAAAAAAACCCCACTTTTATATGTAAAAATATATTTTGGTTTCACGTGTAGGGTAAGTTCAACAATAACAGAGTCTTATGATTTAGCATTTACTACAAAGGGTGGGGCAAAAATGGGATTCCAGTTGTTCCTGTGGAAAATAGTACAATGATTAGTAAATAATTATGAGAGAATAACCTGTTTCGTGTCCTTACTACTGTAAATCTACTTTTGCCAGACAATATATTTCACTGTACTCTTACTTACACTATTTTTGTTTGCTTTTTATGTCAGTTTTTACAAATAAGTGTTCAGTTACAAATATCACTCATGTCATTCAGCGCATCTACACTGAGGCTGACAATATAAATAACATCCAGTTTGAAGGACTCTTAACTTATGGCCAGTTTCTTGCTATTCAGTTTATTGCCAGTAGCCAGGAAAAGTTAAGATTTTGTGACAGGTTCTGTTGCCGCCTTCTTTTGCATTAAAGAAGAAAACACTGGATCAAGAAGGACGTCGTCTTTTGGTTGTATATTTTAGCTATAGGAGCACTTTGAAATGTCATTTCATGAGGCCCTGGTTTCTAGTGAGAGGTCAACTGTAAATATCTTTGAGGATCCCTTGTGCATTCTGAGTTACATCTCCTGTTTTTAACAGTTTGGTTGTGATGTTTCTTACTGTGGATTTCTTTGCGTTTATCCCGTATAGATTCTGTTGAGCTTTCTGGATGTGTAAATTAATGTTGTTTCCTGTTGCGTTTTAATGAAATCTGAGATGTTTTCAGCCATTGTTTCGTAATTCTTTTGTTGCTTTCTCCTCTTCTCTGACTCTCAGTGTTGTCTTATAGGTCCTCAGACTCTGTTCATTTTTGTTTTTTATTTCTGTTCAGAATGAATAAAATCAGTTGATCTGTATTCATATTTGGCGATTCTTGTTGCTTAAGTCTGCTTTTGAGCTGTTTTTGGTGATTTATTTAAATTATCTGACTCTGGAAAGTTTGATTCTCCTATAACATACTGTTGACGCCATGTACATGGTGAGAAATCATTCTCATACTTTTGGTTCTTTGGACAGAGGTTGTTTTTAGTCCTTCGAACACATTTAAAGTATGCTACCATAAAGTATTTTGTTTAGTAAGTCTGAGCTCTGTAGTACTTATGGACAGTAAGTTTTTGGATTACGTTTGTTCTTGCATATCTCATGATTTTTTGTTGAAAACAACAAAAAGTTCAAGTAATACAGTATGGCAATTCTGAAAGTTAGACTTTCTCTTCCCCTAAAGGTTTGTTGGTGCTTGCTCTACTAGTTGTTGCTTGTTTATTTAGTGAGGTTGTGAACAATTCAGTAATCTCTCTCTTTTTTTTCACGTGTGCCCACTGGAGTGTTTACTTGGTTGGTTTAGTGTTCAGCTAGTGATTGAACAGAGTGATTTCCTTAATGCCTAACAATTGTTACCCTGTGTGTATGTTGGTGCGTGCCTTCAGCATTCATCCAGGAAGTTAACAACTCTACCTTCTCCACTTTTAGCTTAAGGCCAGGTAGAAGGGAGAGCTTAAGGCTTTCTTAGTTCTCTCCTGGGCATATGCACAGACATACACATGCATACTATCTTCTAGATTTAGAGGAATGTGTCAGACTTTGCAAAGCTCCCATGAACATCGAGACGTTTCTCTTTTAAGCCTTTTGGTTAGTGTGTGATTTTCCCGGCTATTAATCCTTCAGTTCTTCAGGGAAAAGACTTTTCACATTGGCCATGCAGACAGCCTTCAAAGTGGAATCTTCCGGGGAAACATCAGACAAATCCAGTGGTAATCTTCAGAGAATGAGATTTTAAAGGAGCTCCAGCCCTGTCCTGCTCACTGTAGGACGGCCAGGCTATTGGTTTTCACCACGAAGTCATGCTGTTTACAATACTGCCACAGAGCTGGCGAACAGGGATGGGACTAGGGCCAGTTAAAATGTCATAAAGCTTGCTGGTCTTACTGAGGATCCCCTCCCTCCCTCCCTCATTCTCCACAAATTGCTGCAAGCCTTAGGGTTTTGAAGTGATTTAGACATTTTGGCAGCTTTTTAAAAAAATGTTGTTACGGAGAAGAGAGTCTTGGAGGGATTTTATTCTGGCATTTCACTGACGTCTTCTGTTTGCTCGGTTTACGCTCTGCGTTCTATCAGTAATAGTTTTCTGTATACGATCACGTATTTTCTTGACAGAAATTCCGGAAGCATTTTCACGTAACTGTGTTTATTGTACAAACACGTAAGTAAAATAATGTAATGACAGGCCAGTGTCAACTGATAGCTGTTGGTACCAGTTAACTGATAGCTCTTGGTGCCAATTCCACACCGACAGGAAACCCAGTTTGGGATGAGGTGGGCAAGGAAACCTTATTCAGATCAAACAGCTGAGTTGTGATGCAGCTCAAATGTGCATGGGTCCCACTTACTACCCACACGCAAGGCCCCCCTCTACCTAGACAGCTCTGCCTTGCTCTGCTCTGCTGTGGTGACACATCGTTACTGTATCGTCTCCACTAGGGGAAAGCACAGTCCTCAGTCGTTGGTGGGAAGGAAAAGTACGTTCTCCGAATAAAGGGGAGCAGCTGACTTACGTTGAGAGGCGCTCTTGCCCCTGGTCCTTCCTGGGTTTGTCCTCATGCAGATGAGGACCTCAGATCCTCAGTTTTATTGGTCCAGAAAGCACTGTTTTGATTGATCAGTGAAAATGCTAGAGGGCCTATAGCTGTGCAGTTCTAATGGGATGGGGAAAGTGTCAGTCCCATTGGTTGAAATAGGTCCAGGAACTGCTTTTCAAGGGTGGCCTAGGTGGTAGAAACACAGTGCAGGCAAGGCAGCTTGGTTCAGGCTTCTTCCTGAATTTCAGTTTGCATGAGAGGCCCCTGTTTAGAACAGTTGGGAGGTTTCATGTTTAAATCTTGGTCTAGGTAGCCACCAGGAGTCCTTCTTGGTAGGTATTTTCTGTCTCCGAGTCAACACCTGTGTACTGCCAACAAGCGCTAACAGTTATGTATTTTATTTCTGCAAGTTAATTATTATGAAACTTGTG
>PVJD01019179.1:0-12388 GCA_004026545.1 Mormoops blainvillei | reverse complement strand
GAAGGAAGGGTGCCCCGGTGGCATCGTTCCTGGGGGGGCTCCAAAATCACTGACGGGATGGCTGTGTCGGTCCCCCTCAGCGTGGCGGAGAGTCTCAATTTTATCCTGAGTGACATGGCAGGGCCCCGGTGGGTCTGAGTGGGGCTGCAGGGTGTATTTTAGGTTTTAAGGAGACCCCTTTGTCTGCTGCTTGGAGAACGGGCTGGAGGGGCAGGCCCACTGTGAGGCGGGGTCACCATCCCTGTGACCGCGGGTGGGGTCGCACAAGGCAGGTGGGCTGCAGGCCGGGACTCAGAGGTATTTTGGAAGCAAGACCAACAGACCCCTTGGGAAGGGCCAGGGCCCCTGCAGAGAGGTCCAGGTCCCCTCTGTTGGGCTCTTCCTGCCTTAAGGAGGTGCCGAGGCCAGACCACCAGTCATAGGGCACTAGCTTCCAGTCCCCTCACCCCAAACCGCCCAGCTGGCTCCTGCCCCATCATGACCTTGTGCTCAGGGTGGAATGGTCCTCAAAACCCCGGAGCCAGGGCTGAAGACCTCCGTGCCGGGGTTCCCTCTGCAGCTTGTAAACTCCAGCCGGAAAACCCAGGTTGACAGGGCTGCCCGCCACTGTCTGGGAGGAGGTGACGCCTAAGACAGTGGGAGGGACACCTGGGCTGGGACTGACCCATGGATTTGGGCAGGTCCCTCTCTGCGCCTCAGGTTCTGGGCTTACAGGTGAAGACGGGAAGGGACCTGGAGGCCCGGTGACCCAGGCAGAGAGCCCTGCCCCATTCTTCCTCGGGGGAGGAGTGGGGAGCCTGCCCCCTGCCGCAGGAGGCGGAACCTCAGCTCAACCCCCTCCTCCACGGAAGGTTGTCCGAACCCCTGCGGACCAGGGGCCAGCCTGAAGCAGGGACGCTCTCTGGCTGTAAATCGAGTAGTGCCATGCCACACTTACAGCCTCCGATGACTTCCCCTGGTACTTAGGACAATGTCTGGCACCACGGGGTCCCAGAGGTCTGGTCCGCTCGGGCTGGTCCTGCTCACGTGCTGTCGTCACCGGGACTGTGGGCCCTGCGGGTCCAGCTCCCCAGCTCTCGTGCACCTGAGCCTCCGTGTCCGCTGTTCCCTGTCCCAAGCGGTCTCCCTCACCCCTCGCCGCTCCTTCTTTCCTTGGGTCCTCCGTTTTGAGATCGGCTTCTCAGCGAGGACCTGCCGGTCACCCCTGAGCAGCTGCCGGAACGTCTCTGACTTGGCCCACGTCTGCCTCCTTCATAGCAACGATCTCAGCTCACCGACGTCTGGGCTCAGTACTGTCTGTCCGTCCTCTTGCTTATTGCCTGTTCCCCTCGGGGACACGGGCTGGGTCCCCTTGTCCACTCGGTGGGCTGGTGGACGTTCCGTGGAGGGACCCAGGGCTGGGCCCCCGGCTCCATCGTTCCCTCCCAGCCTGGCCGCCCCGTGAGGAGACGTTTGTTTGCTCCTGGAGCCGGTGCAGGAGGAGGGAGCGGGGGGGTCCAGGCGGTGTGGTTCCGGCCAGGAGGCAGGGACACAGACACGTCCCGGGCAGGCCACTGACAGGAGCCCTGTGTGGAACCGAGCCCCAGGGTTCCTGGGAAATGGCTTCCACCAGGGTGCGAGCCCCAGAGTGAGTGTGGCTCAGCCAAGCGGTCAGCTTTCCAGGGGCGGCCGGAGAGGCCACTGGCTGATGGTGTGAAGGGCGCACCCAGGAAACGGCCTCCAGGTGGCAATGACTTGGCCGCACACAACGCAGAGCTCGCTAGCACCTCGCAGGGCCCCCGGCCAGGGACAAGGGTGCCCTGCGCGGAGTGGGGCTGCCAGCCGCCTGGAGACCAAATCCAGCGGTTCTGACTGTGAGGGGGGAGAAAGGGCGGGCCCGAGCCCCCACGCACGCCGCCCCCCTACCCTGTACTGCCTCCCTGGGCCCTGAGCTGGGGGCTCTGGGGGACTGTGAGTTAGGGGGACCCGGCAGGCCAGGGCCACCATGCCCCACCTCCAGTGTCAGGGACTTCTGGGTGGTGATGATAACCCCATCACTGTCACGTTTATCCTCATACATTGGGGACGTCCTGTGTGCCTGCCCAGCCTCGTGCAGGTGTCAGGACCAGTCCCTGAGGCAATTCCTGAAAAATCCCCATTTAACAGATGAGGAAACTGAGGCCCAGAGAAGCCCAGCCACTTGCCCAAGTCCACATGCCTGCCCCCTCCCACCTCTGTCCTCTCCCGCCCCAGCCCCGTCTCTCCGCCCCCCTTCTTCACTAGACAGCTCTTCAGTGCGTGCCTGCCGCGTCCAGGTGCGGGCCAGGTGTGGGCCAGGTGCGGGCCAGGTGTTGGGAATTCCCAAAGTGACTGAGGCCCTCCTGGGCCTCTCCTCAGCTGGTTCCGGCCTGGGTGACGAACCGGTCTGTCCCCAGGCTGCCTCTGACACATGGGTGGTAGCCCCCTGCAGACTGGTTGGGTGAGGCTATGTGGCCGAATGTGGCTGGGGAAACTGTGCCGCAATCCATTAGCGATGTCTGCCCGGCATACCGGCATGGGGAGTGGGGTCGCAATGCTGCCTGCCTGTAGATCCTGGACCAGCAGAGCCTCCAAAACACATGCGTCGGGGCTGGGTGCTTCTCCCGGGCCTCCCGACCAACTCAGCGCTCTTTTCTCCATTTGCAGATGAGAAAGCAGAGGCTCGGGGCTTACGGCTCCTCTGTGGCAGGGCCCGCGGTGCACCCGGGCTCCTGGGCCCCGGTCTCCCGTGGTGGCGTGCTCCCCTCTCACCCCACTCCCCTCTTGCCTTGGCCGCCAGGGAGCTCGGGACAGAGATTTAAGTTTGCTCTGAAATGCCGCATTGTCCCAGGGTTTGGGGCATTTTGTTACCCGCTCCCTGGGGCTCTTCATCCTCCCTGCTGGGCCTCCCGAGGGGCAGGCCGGACGTAAGTTATCAACTATAAATAAAACCAAGACTTCCGCTCTGGCTCTCACTGCAGTTTCCTGCTACATTTTTTTCCAAGCCCTTAATCAGGAGGAGAGGCTCCTAACGGAAGATGACATCAGTATCAGCTGGCCCCCGGGGGGCAGGCCCCCCGGCCCTGCAGGTCCGCGGGGGCCCTGAATGCCCCTTTGTGAGGGGCAACCTCATTACCCAAGCCGCGCCGCACAGTGGAATTCAAATGGTGTTTTGTGGTCTCTGCCCTTCGCGGCAGAACGCACACAGGCAGCTGCGGTCACCGGCTTCCCCTGCGGCTGCCGCCCTGGCGCCTGGCCAGCCCAGGGACCACCCCTTCCACTGTGAGTCAGTTTCATTCTTAACTCTGACTCAGGCCCCTTTAAAGGGACAGCAGATCTGATTAGTCTGGGCAAAGAAGGGAGGTGGTGGGGCATTCTACCTGGGGCGGGGGTGGGGGTCAGGAGGAAGCCCGGGGATCACTGGTCAGACCTCCTGAGCTCCTCGGGCAGCCCCGCCCTCCCTGGACGGAGGGGGTTTCCTGCCAGCTCCCAGGAAGAGAAGCCGGTGGCTTCCCCCAAAGCTGACCGTCCACAGGACGGGAACCCCTGGGCATTTGGCGACCTTGCTTTTTGCTTGACCAGACACCCTGCGCAACTCTGGCCCAGGAGACCGATGGAGCTGGGCAAGCCACATACTTGTCCTGCCTTATGCTTGTCACAGTGGCCTCCCACAGCTCCTAGGACAGCCGAGCCACCTCCCTCCTGCGCAGCCCTTCCTTCCACCGGGAAGGCACATCCCCCGCCTTTTGAGGGGCTCTGTCCCTTCTCTGAGGGCTCGGCCACAGGTCACCTGCTCTGAGGTTGTCCTGAGAGTCCCTGTAAGAGCAGGCTGCTCTCTGCTTTGTAGACAAACAGCAAACCACACCTCTGTTCCCTGCTCCTGAGTGTGAACTGGTTCCCCGCTGGAGAATGGCAGCCCCTTGAGGGCAGGGGCCCTGTGTGTCTTGTTCACAGCACCAGGCCTGGCGCCTAGTAGGTGCTCAATAGAGGGCCGCTGAGTGAACAGCAAGTGCGTGAAGGGCCGTCAGAGTCCCTCCATAGCTGTCCCCTGTCACGGGCCTCAGGGAGGAACTGTGGGGTGGCCCTTCCCTGCCCAAATGCGGTGCCAGGGAGAGAGGACCCCCAGTAGGGCAGACAGGTCAAGGTTGCCTGGGGAGCTCCTGCAGGGGCCAGGCCTGTGATTCCAGCTCTGAGGCTTTGTGCAACCCAAGAAGAATTTCTCTCTTTTTGGCTTGTCTGACTCACTCTTGAGTTCTGAAGTTCCCCTTTTTTGTCAGCGCTTCTCCCGAGGTTACCGAGTGGTCAGGCAAGGCCGGCAGGAAGCTGGGCATGTTTCATTCACAAAAACAGGACCCGCCGGGTTCCCGGGTCCTGCTTGGGTTTTCAGGCCCCGGCCTGTGGCATCTGCAGGCTTGCGGGGGGTGGCGGGGGTGCTGGGGGCGGGGCTTAAGGAGCCCAAGGGCATATATGTCTTTCTCTCTCCGGCCTCTTCCTGGCTCACCCTCCCCGGGGTCTGGGGCAGGGGTGGGAGCCCGGGACTGGACATGCAGGACGTGGTCCTCCCCTGGACACCAAGTCGTCTCCATCCCAGGCGGCTGGGAGGCCAGGGCCCGGGTAGGGCAGCCATCCGCCCTGCCCGGTGGGCTCTTCTCCCTCTGGTTCCCACCGCCCAGGCTGAGACGGATCCAAGCATGAAGGAAGACGACGAAGAAGATGACAGTGGCTCTTAAGGCACCAACTCCTAACCCCAGACACACGTCTCCGCCTGGCGGCCCCTAGGAGGCCGAGGCCCAGCGGAACTGGAAAGCCAAGCCCGGCTTCCGGATGCCTCCGTGGGCCAGGCAGGTGAGGAGGGCGGCCCACGCCGGGGCCCGGTAGGGAAGGCAAGTCTGCCTGCCCCTCCTGCTCAGGCCCTGCCAAAGCCGAGGGGCTGCCAAGGGGCCTGTGGTGGGGACACGCCGAGGCCTCGGGGCAGGAGTGGCCAAGACCATCAGTAGAGGGAGAGCTGAGAACCTGGGCCTCGGTCGGCGTGGGAAGAGCTAAGGTAGAGCCTCAGCCTGGAGCTCGCGCCCCAGAGGAAGCCCGTCCCCCAGGGCCCAGGGTCCCCGTCGGGGCGGGGTCAGCGGCCCTGGGACCCTCTCTGAAGAGGGCTCAGCAGCCCCCTTGTCTGCAGGCTCTAGCGGCTCTGGGCCCAGAGCAGCGGGGTGCCGAGGGGACCCTGAGCAGCCGTCAGGGTCTCCCCTGCAGCTGACGGTGGAGGGCCTTGTCTGGGAGTGGCCACATCGGCCCTGATCGCATTTCCGGGCCCCGCCTGTCGTGTGGCCATTTGTCACACGTGGAGACTATCTCAGTTAGCTCATTAGCTTGTGTGTGTCTCACAGTTAATTACAGAGAATGACAATTGAGCGGAGGAGGAAAGAAGAGCTGGTGGTTGGCCCTCAGAAGTCACCTGCGGGGTGCGGATGGAGGAGGCAGGTACCGGACGTCCCCGTGGAACCTCAAGTCTGTGGCACCTTCTGGACCCCTCGAGGGGATACGGTTTCTCAGTGGCAGGGGGCCAGTTCGTCGGCTCTGTCCCCTCACCCGCCTGACCACAGCCTTCTGTATTGTGCGTCCCAGGGCACCGCACTGGGCTCTCCAATGGCAGGTTTCATTTCCACCTCATACCTCCCAGCCAGGTGGGCACTGCCTCCCTGCGCAGCCGAGGAGACTGGGGCTCCAGAGGGCAGCCTTGGCCAGGGTCCCCACAGTGCGGTGCAGTCCCGTGGTCGCTTCACGGCCCTTCTGACCCCCCAGCCCTGGGTGCTGTAGGCACTGAACCCACCGCGCACGGAAGTGAAGCACTTTGAAGTGCAAAAGCTATAAGGGATCACAACAATTATGAAAACACAGCCAATTATGGTTTATGGTGCTGAGCGGCCCTTCTGGAACTCCTTCTTATCCAGCGATCTTGGAGGGCTGGGCCGGTCCAAAATTAATCAGGCCCTGCAGCCGAAGACCACAGGTTGCACCTAGAAGCACCGGGAGGGGCGGGCCGGGGCCAGGCAGGAAATGACAGGCATTACTCACACTCGCTGCTGCCCGGGAGTCTGGGCCCAGGCCTTCCCCCGGCCAGTTGGCCGCAGAACGGGGAGCCTGGGGGCCCTCTCCCTCCCTGACCAATGGAGGGATGGAGGTCAGCAGCAACAGGATGGAGCCCAAGGGCTCCACAGTTGACTAGGTGGGAGGGGACAGTTTTGCCAGGTGCAGAGTGTTTTGCGTCCAGATTCTGTCTGTCCCTTGTGACCGTGAGCTCCTGGAAGTCATGGGCCATGGCCTGAGTCACAGGGACTATTGTGAGGGACAAGGTTTGATGGCTGGAGAGGAGAGAGTGGGGGGTGGGAGATTCGGGGCCGAGGAAAGCTGCAGGGCCTGCCGCCCTGCCAGGGCTTCCCAAGCTCGGGCCAGTGAATAAACATGGGTGATGGGCAGTCAGCCTGGTACGTGGAGAGACGAATAGGGTGACACGTGTGTGGTCTGCGGGAGGCTGGATGAGTGGGTAGATGCAAGTGTGGACGGATGGATCAGGGATGGGTGGGTGGGTGCAGGATGAATGAATGGATGACCAAGCGGATGGGTGGACGGATGGGTGCGCGGAGAGATGATGGGTGGGCAGGTGAACGAATTGGTGGATGGATGCATGGGTGAATAGCTGAATGGGTGGGTGGACAGATGTAGAGAATGAGGAGTGAATGAACACAGGACGGGCGTGCGTGTGTTCCAGAGTCTGAGGTCATGGCCTGACCGCAAGGAAGATTCACATTGGACGGATGGGAGGACAGATGGGCAGATGGACAGGTGGATTGGTGGGTTGGTCAACGGTGCAAAGTGAAATGATCTGGCAGAGAGCTCGGTGGGCTGGCAGGTCCCATGCAGGATTTTGGCTCTCTGGCCCGATGCCCGCGCCCTCCATGGACCGGGCTGCAGCCTGGGACATCGACTATCGAAGCTGGGGCCAGGGGCCTCGGATCCTGTTCTTCATTCAGTCTCAGCTGCACCTTGACCTTGGCTGGTCATCTGCCCTCCGGGCCTCTGTTGTTTTGTCTGAAACACGAAGAGCTGCTGGATGGGATGGGCCTCTGGGGAAGGCCGGAGGCGCCTCCCGGGGCCCTAGGGGGAGGGGGCGACCCTACCCCTCTCCCCTCCCGCTCACGGCTTCTCCCAACTTCGTTCCCAGGCACAGTCCTGGCACCTGCCACGCACCTTCTTCCCCACTGTTCTCTAAGTTCGCTGAGCAGGCACGAAGCCAGGCCCAGAGGTGGGTCCTGGGGAAAGGGGAACTGACCCCTGCCCCGAGGTGGGTGGACGAGGGCTGCTGTGGCCACAGATGGCTGCTCCGCGGGCCCCTGGCAGGCTCCAGGCTGAGTCACTCTGAGTCACCACTGTCACTTCCTACCACACATTCCTTCATTCACACAGTGTCTCATCCCTAAGGCCACCACCCTGGAACGTCGTCGGGCAGTTGCCAAGCATGTGGGAGGGGGCACGCTGCCTGCCCCGGATGAGTGGGCCAAGGCCTCGCCCCTGGAGCCCTGGCAGGGAGAGAGGGCTGGACAGCGGGACTTCCCAGGAAGGGAGGACACGCTCCGAGCCCTGCTCCGGCCCAGGAGCTCTCTGACCCTCGCTGGGCCAGGTGCCGCCGGGAAGGCTGCTGCAGGTCCCGGCTGCTGTGCGGCCCCAGAGCTGCCACCTGGAGACCTGGGCAGCTAGGGACACCAGAGTTTGCTGGGCTGCAGAGAAGGAAAAGAGAGGCCCGCCTGCCATGTTCACCTGTCTCCGGCATCCACTCGTTCAACCACAGATTCTTTTGTTCCCCCATGTATTTCTCATAGGCACTCGGTCTGCTCGGCACTGGGCCAGCCCTGGGGAGACACCGCGCCCGCCGCCCCTCCGGCCGGCTCTCTGTGGGTCTTGCTCCAGGAGGGGGAGGCCAGAAAGCCACCCTGGTCTAACAGCTCTGCAGACCAAGCAGAAACCCCGTATGCCAACAAGGCCACATTTGTTTCGTGTTTGAAATTCCGCTAATTTTTGCGTGTCTTTGCATTAATGATTCTCTTTAAACGCCAAGGGGAGCTGCGGGACATTTTTGCTGCTGATTTGCATGAGGGGTGGGGTCAGAGCTCACAGCTCCCGGCTCCCAAGATTACGAAAGGGAATTCAACGCATGCTAGTCGGGGAGAAATTACCGTCTTGACCGTCCCTGGCTGACATGGTGAGCTGGCATGGATCGTGGTCTTACCTGATAAGGTTTTAGCGACACGTCGCAGGTGTCTACGAGGCACCTCATTGTAGGAGAATCTTCTCTGTGTCCCTCTCCCAGGAAGCACCTGCACATGTTAGGCCCCGAAGATTTGCAGGGTCTGCATTATGGAGATTAGGAGCCAGAACAGAGGCTGGGGAGTCAGGGGCCCTGGGGCTGTGTGCAGCCAGTGACCTGCTGTGCGACCTTGAGCCAGCCCCTCGCCTCTCTGGACCCTCTCCGCTTCACGGGCAGGGAGACAGTGTGGGGCAGCGGTTGCCCCTTCCCAGCTGCGCGTCCTCAGACACCCTCTTCGAGCCTCCGTTTCTTCATCTGCAAAATGGGGGTAATGGCAATAACTCCCTCACAGGGTTGTTTTAACAATTAAGCGAGCTCACGTGTGTAAGTCGCTCTGCGGTGTACAATCTACGTGAAGCAATTGGCCTGCACTGAGAACTCCAGGGGCGCCCGCCGGTTTGGTATTAGAAGGTCCACTCGTGGGGGGAGCAGCCGGGGCCGCGGACAGAATTGGCGGGTGGTTTCCACAGCTCCGTACACGGAAGAGATCCAGGAAGGTCAGAGCTGGGAGGGGGGCGGGGGCCCATCTCTCAGAGATAGCCTCAGATGTGGCCTCGGCTGGGCGGAAGGTGGGGCGCGTGGCAGCGGACGTTCCGCAGCGGCCTCTTGCTTCCGGGGTGGTCGGCGAACAGGGGGTGGGGGAGCAGCTGGGTGGACCTCCCAACTGCCTGGGCCCGAGAAGGACCCCAAGCAGCTGGAGGGTGGTTTACGGCAATGCCGATGGTGGTGGGACGCCTGCCCGGGCCGGGGCTGCATCCCACGTCTCTGTGTGATTTACAAACTAAGACAGTTTAACTGCAGCTGGTTACCGCCCCGTCTCTGTTCCCACTCTGTCACCCCTTCCCAAGTTATGTGGCACCAGAAAGCCTGTGGACGTGATTGGGGTTCAGTTAAAGGGAAAATGAGCTGCCCCCCCCCACCCCGCCCAGTCCTGGGCTGGTGAGATTAAATCTGTGTCGTTTGCAGCCACGTCTGTATGTGGCTGAGTTGTGGGCTGCCCCGGCGTAGGAAGGGCTTCCAGGGGCACCCTGCCCCTGGCTCTCACCCGGCACTGCGCCCTGACGACACACGGTCAGAGCTGCAATGCCCGTGCGGGGTGGTGCAGTGCCGGCTGTGTGGGGGGCTCAGCTAGGGCCACCTGGGGGACTCCGAAGGGAAGGCCCAGGTCCAGTGACCGGGAGGACCCCCAGGAGCTCAGGGCTCCTCTTCTTCCGCCACCAACGGGGCTCAGGACCGGGGTCCCCCTATGGCTTCTTGATCCAAGAAACGCGTCACAATGAGAACCGCTGACTGGCGGGACCCCTCTCCCTAAACTGCTGATGTGCTTGTCTCCAGAATGTTCTTCCTTCCCTTTCAAGGAGCACCAGCCGGATGGCAGGAGGCCACTTGCCTTCATGACCAGGACCTTAGCTGCGGGCTCAGAGGTCAGGGCAGCCGTTGAACATGCCAGTTCAGGAGTCAACGGGCACCCAGCTCCCCTGGTGTCAGACCCCTTGGCGAAGGGCTGTGTCTCCTAGACAAGCCTCGGTCTCAGCTCTTCCTCTGGTTCCAAATCCCAGGAGACACCAGGTCCTACCCAGCCAGGCCCAGCAGGGAGTGGACCTGGACAGGGGTTGGCAAGAGGAGGGAGCTTCCTCCAGTTTCTCCCATCGGGGCCACACGATCCCCAAACCCACCTTGGCCCGTTGGCCACATCCCCCAGCCCAGCTTGGAGACCACCAGCGTCCTGGTCATGAGAGCCTCCTCCTCTCCTCAGGCTCCCACAACCCCTGGGCCTTGACCTTAGTAACTGTCATTGTTCCCTGCACATCAGTGTTATTTTAGCAGTTACCCGACAAACTCCTCTTGCGTCCGGCGTGTCTAACCCCAGCCAGGCTCACTCTCAAGCAGTTTACGTGTTGCCCGCCCCGTGCACACGGCACTCAGAGCCGACCGCTCCTTCCCGCCGGCCCAGCCCGGCCCCTCTGCCCCAGCCGCCCTGGCTTCCTGCAGAGACCCTGCGAGGCCCTTCCGCCCCCACTCCCTCAGCCCCTAAGTCTGGGTTAAATCTGAGGCTTGTCCCGCTCTCCCTCCATTACCCATTACTCTCCGAGGCTCCATCTCAGAGCGAGGGTGGGGTCTTCACCAGCCCTGCAGCCCACCCACCGCCCTGCCCTTCTCTGACCTTGGGCTCCCTCGTTCCTTGACTGTAGCCCAGCGTGGGCCTCGCTGCTGCTCCTCAAAACTGGCGGGCAGCCTCCTACCCCAGGGCCTTTGCACCTGCTGTCTTTCTGCGCGAGACACTCTCTCCCAGACCCCCACACGGTTTGCTTCCTGCGCTCCTTCAGGCCTTTGCTCAGAGGAAGGTCCGCTCAGTGAACCTCCCCTGTCCCCTGTTTCCCATCACCCCCGACGCTGTAGCACCGAGCACGGTCTGCCATGCTGAATGGTTTACGTGTTCGTGCTTCTCTCTACCAGGGGTTTGGCAGCTTGGCGGCAGGGGTCTTGACCATTTTGTTAACTGTTCACCCCCACGCCTAGAACCATGTTTGGCACATAGTAGGTGCTCATAAATTCTGTTGAGTGAACGAGGGACTGTCCCTATAGGCCAGGGCACGTTGTCACCCACGTTATACCTAGAGAAGCTGCAGGTGGTGGAGACGAATGAGCTGCCTGGGGTCCCCCTGTTTGTGGGTGGACTTGAACTAGGTTTTGTTGGACAGGGAGACTCAGCTTGCACCCAAGGCCCCCACTGCCCCCTGCACATGCAACGTTGCCCTGCCTGGTCAGCGAGGTGGGCCCCAGCAGGTGGACCCTGGGATATGCGCTGCTCCGGAGTGTCCTGTGGAGGGACGGGGGGCAGGGGGGCTTCTCCCAGAGCAGAGCTCCTGGGCTGAGCCTTGGGGAGGTGACGGGGAGAGGGATCTGGCTTGGCCGGTGGTGCAGGGAGCGGGCAGAGCATTCTGGGAGGGGGGCTGGCTCGCGCAGGGGCAGCCAGTAGGAAGGCTGGGGCACTGGGCCTGATTGGACGTGGGCAGTGGTGGGGTCCCCAGGCTAGGGCCTAGGGGACCACTGAGGGGTGGCAAGGAGCACGGCAGAGGGCCTCCTTGGCCATCGGGAACAGCCCGAAGTCGTTAGGAAGGCTGTGGGAGTGGCAGGCGACCTTGGCAAGGTCTCGCTTGGAAGACTTCTCCTGTGATGGGGGCCGGGAGTGGCATTAGGTGAGCCGACCCGGGGGCGACACGGGGAGGCCCGAGGGGCAGCACGCAGATGGCAGAGCAGGAGAGAGAATGAGTGGGAGTTGGTGTCCCCAGGCTTGAGGCTGGGTGGCAGAAGGCAGGAGGGACGGGAGGTGAAGAGGGGGCTTCAGCCTGGGGTGCCCTTGTAGGTCTCTCAAGGGCAAGGGAGGACCTTGGGCTGCCTGACTAAGAGGTTTGGGCCCAGGGAGAGGTCTCGGCCAGAGGAAAAGAGCTGGGGGTCCTAGTGCTCCCTCACAGTGGGCGACTTCAGCAGGGAGGGGGCGAGGTCCCTCCAGAGGGGGGCGTCTGGAGGATGGAGGGCAGTTGCCTCAGCTTCTGGCCAGACTAGCTGATGTCAGGTCCTCCCGGCACGACACTCGTGGTCCCTAGCGCAGAGCCACGGCGCCCGCTTGCTCCGGTGCATTCAGACGCGGGAGGCCAGCGGGCTGGGTACATTCCAAGGGTCCTGTGGCTGCTGACTGATTTCCCGGTGTTGGGGACGAAGGCGCATTGGCTATTATTTTTCAGCAGGAAAAAAAAAAAGTATAGATTTGAGGCTCTTGCCAATGATTCGGGAGGAAAACAGCTGAAAGGATTGGTGTCTTCAGGGGAACCTTCCTCTTTGGGCTTTGCCATGGAAAAACATGGGAGGGCAGGACGGAGTCCGCGGCTGGCGAGGGGGACCGGAGGCCTGGGTCCTTGTCCCAGCTTTGCCGCAGCTCTCTGTGTGGTCCTGGGACGAAATGCGACCGTCACTGCTGGGGCCTCACCACTGCCCTCTCCCCTCTGACCCCCAGATCCACCTCCCGACCATCTC
>PVJD01019178.1:0-12388 GCA_004026545.1 Mormoops blainvillei | reverse complement strand
AGAAAGCTCATTTGTAGTTACATCAGGCCCCAAAACTATCTTTCCATGATTCTCTTGGCTCTCTAATGATTTATGCAATCTGTCCTCAGGTTGATTTCCTTCATGGTTACAAAATGTTGCAATAAATGTAAGCCTTCCATTTGTATTCCACATCATGTAGAGCAAAGGGCCAGAATACTTCTGTGCCACCCTGATCCCTACTGCAATTCAGTAGAAGTCCTTGGCTCTTGGGGATGATGGGATAAAGCGCAGGGTAAAGGGGATAAGGGGGAGAAAAAAATGAGACAACTGTAACAGCATAATCAATAAAACATACAAAAAATAATAATAATTGTTTCAGGTAATCTTCCCACTCATGCTGATTAAATTAGGACAGCAGGGCCTAACTTTGAGTTAAACTAGTCAAGGTCCACCCCTGGAACTTATATGTCATCAAATTCATGGCTGTTTTAAAATGAAGATAAAAACAGTATGTTTAGAGTAGATAAACAATTTCCATTACAAGCCTTAAGTCATTTATCAGCTAAAGTGAACTCTTTATATCCTGAATTACTATGATATTTTATTATGTAATCAATACTTTATTTTCCCTCATTTTTCTTTCTATTATTGCAACTTTCTTTCATATCTACCAGGCTTGAAGCTGCTTGAGGAGCCAGTACCCATATCTGATTCATGTTTTTTTTTCCCCCAGCATTAAATCTTGAGACTCAAAAAGGAATCTTAAATAGACAAGCAAGGCTAAAACAATTTTTTAAAAGGTTGATTTATTTTTAGAGCAAGGGGAAGGGAGGGAGAAAGAGAAGGAGGGAAATATTGATTGTTTGCCTCTGCATGCCCCCAAGCAGGGACCCGACCCGCAATCCAGTCATGTGCCCTGACTGAGAATTGAACGGGTGACCTTTCAGTTTGTGGAGCGATGCCCAACCCACGGAGTCACACCAGTCAGGGAACAACTAAAACAATTAATAGAAGCTCACTTCTTTCCCAAGTGATTGGGATGGAAAACATGGTCATACAAAAACAAATGGAAAATGACAGAAAGAAGGACTCTACTTTATAAGTTTATAGGCAACTTCTTGCTGCCCTGAATCTAGCATAGTGCTTTATTAGATTACTATACATAGAACATATAGTATGCATAAATAAATGACTGTAAAATAATTTTCTTGAAATATAGATTCCCTTTCATTAGAAGATTTCCAGCAAAGTGTAACATGACATGTTCAGGTATGGAATGGACTCATTCATTGGAGACAAGTTGCAATTACTTCTAAGATGGCTTACATTTCAACATTTCATTTATTTCTTTTGATTTTTTGAGGGCAAGTGATGTCTTTTAAATGGCTTTTTCTTAATTACGTATCTTTTTTTAATCTACAGGTAGTCCATGGCAAAATGGTGCTTGCCCATGAGCAGAGCGGGGGGTGGGGAGAGGAAGGTACAAAATGATTATGAAGGATGACATATTAACCTGCCAAATATCATATCTTTCTGTATGAAAAGAAATTCAGCCTTGGACAGTTCTTACTTGCATTTAAATAAATAATAATCACTTAACAATTATTAGTTGATATTCTTTTAAAAAGTTAATTTCTTCTCATTAGAATTTTAATTAGATGAATAAAATGTAAATAGTGTTTAAGCCTCCAGGTTCACTTTAGATGAAGATTTCAGTTCACCTAATATGGAAGCTATAGTTAATGAAAATTATTTTTACATTTTACTCATCAGAAATCTTCTTCTGGCATAATGCTTCATTCAAGCATTAAACATTAAATACACTTGATCTCAAGGCCCATATACACAACGGCCAATTTGAATACTGCATGTTGGTGTCTTGCAGCCAAAACCTGAACCCAAGTTATATCCCCATCAAACCAGCTTCTCTTCTAAAGTTAGCTTGGTCAGTGACTTTTTGATACATTTTGTTGTTCTTTCCAGAAACTTGGGTGTCATCTTTGACATTCTCTCTACATCACTCTGTCACATCCAATTACTTATCATACCTTGTCAATTTTACTTCCCAAATGTGCAAAATGTGTCTTGAATGTACTCACTTCTCTCAAACCCTATCGCTACTGCTTCAGGCCACCATGATGAATTATGTGAACTTAGACAAATTGCCTCCAAAATCATTTCCCTGTTTCTAATCATGCCTTTCTCCATTCCAGTACCTACACTTCCACCAGGGTTAAAAAAAAACAAAAAAACAACCCACTGAAGTCTTTTAAAAGTTTTCTATTGCTCTATAGATACATTTTTAAAAACTCTACAAGACTTAAATAATATACATCTTGCTTGTTTCTTCATTCTCATCTTTCACTAATCTTTCTCATCGGCTCTATCCACACAACCTTCTCTTCCTGAAATGTGCTAAGTTCCTTTGCTTTCATAACCCATGCACAGCCTATTTCTTGCATGTAAGTGGCTGCCTTCATCTCTCTCTCTCTCTTATTACACACACACACGCACACACACACACACACACACACACTTCTTCCTACCCTAGCTAACCCCTACTCATCCTTTAAGTCTCAGATTAGATATTATTTTAACTTGTCAAGGAATTTTTCTCAGAACCTTTTACCAGATTAAGTTAATTCCTCCTGATATAAACTTTCATAGTCCTCTGTACTTTTACTTAATAGCATATAAATTAACCATATGAAATAATTATTTGTCTACTTATTTGTTAAATATAAGTTTTCTCCATTATATCATAATCAACTTGAGGGTAGGCATGGTCTATTTTGTTCATGATTGTATCCCCACCACTGAACACAATGCCTAACATTTAGTGTACATTCAAAAGGTATTAAATAAATAAATAAATAAATAAATAAAAAATAATAAAAGCATTACTGAGGAAAAAGATTGACTAAATGATCCCATTTGTTTAGTTCTGTTCTTTTTGTTGTTGTTGTTGCTGTGGTTGTTCAAGTACGGTTGTCTCCATTTCCCCCCCTCGCCACTACCCGTGCCATACCTATTCCCACCTCACACCCATGACCCTAACCCCCTTTGGCTTTGTCCATGTGTCCTTTACATGTTCCTTCATGACCCTTCCCTTTTTTCCCTCTGTTATCCCCCTGCCTGCCCCTCTGGCTACTGTCAGTTTGTTTTTTATTTCAGTGTTCCTGGTTATATTTTGCTTGCTTGTTTATTTTGTTGATTAGGTTCCATTAATAGTGAGATCATATGGTATTTGTCTTTCACCACCTGGCTTATTTCACTAAGTATAATGCTCTCCAGATCCAACCATGCCATTGTGAAGGGTCGGAGCCCCTTCTTTCTTTCTGCTGCATAGTATTCCATTATGCAAATGTACCTTATTTTTTGGATCCACTCATTTACTGTTGTGCACTTAGGTTGCTTCCAATCTTGGCTATTTGAAATTGTACTGCTATGAACATTGGGGTGCATAGGTTCTTTTGAATTGGTGTTTCAGGATTATTAGGGTATAATCCTAGCAGTGGAATTTCTGGGTCAAAAGGCAGTTCCATTTTTAGTTTTCATGAGGAAATTCGAAATTGTTTCCCACAAGTCTGCATTCCCACCTACAATGCACTAGGGTTCCCTTTTCTCCACAACCTTGTCAGTACTCGTTTGTTGATTTCTTTATGATGGCCATTCTGTCTGATGTGAAGTGGTATCTCATTGTGGTTTTAATTTGTATCTCTCTTATGGCTACTGATGCTGAGCTTCCTTTCATATATCTCTGGGCCTGAGTATGTCCTCCTTGGAGAAGTGTCTGTTCAGATCCTTTGCCCATTTTTAAATTGGGTTTGTCTTTCCTAGAGTGGCATTGTGTGAGTTCTTTATATATTTTGGAGATCAAACCCTTGTCCGAGGTATCATTGACAAATATATTTTCCCATGCAGTTGGTTCCCTTTTCATATTACTGATGTTTCCTTTAGCCTTGCAGCAGCTTCTTATTTTGATGAAGTCCCATTTGTTTATTTTTCCCTTTATGTCCCTTGCTCTAGGGAACATATCGGTGAAAATATTGCTGCATGAAATCTCTAAGATTTTCCTGCCTATGTTCTCCTCTAGGACTTTTATGGTGTCACAACTTTATTTAAGTCTTTTATCCATCTGGATTTTATTTTTGTGTGTGGTGTAAGTTGGTGGTTGAGTTTCCTATTTTTGTATGTAGCTGTCCAGATCTCCAAACACCATTTGTTGAATATGCCATTTTTACTCCATTTTATGCTTCTGCCCTCTTTGTCAATATTAATTGACCATAGACACTTGGCTTTATTTCTGGGCTCTCTATTCTGTTCCATTGATCTATGTGTCTGTTCTTATGCCAGTACCAGACTGTTTTGATTACAGTGGCCTTGTAATATAATTTGATATCAGGTATTGTGACTTGTCCTACTTCGTTCTTCTTTCTCAAAATTGCTGTGACTATTTGGGGTCACTTATGGTTCCATATGAATTTTTGAAATGTTTGTTCTATATCTGTGAAATATGTCATTAGTATGTTAATAGGGATTGCACTGAATCTATAAATTCCTTTGGGCAATATAGATATTTTGCTGATGTTAATTCTTCCAATCCATGAATATGGTATATGTTTCCATTTGTTTATGTCTTCCTTAATTTCTTTCCTCAGTGTTGTGTAGTTTTCTGAGTACAGATCTCTTACCTCCTTGGTAAGGTTTATTCCTAGGTATTTTATTTTTCTTGTTGCTATAGCAAATGGGATTTTCCCCCTGATCTCTGATTCTGAGATTTCATTGTTGATGTACAAAAATACCTTCAATTTCTGAATATTGACTTTGTATCCTGCTGTTTTGCCAAATTCACTTACTAGGTTGAGTAGTGTTTTGGTGGAGTCCATAGGGTTTTCTATGTACACTATCATGTCATCTGTAAACAATGACAGTTTTGCTTCCTCTTTCCAATTTAGATGCCTTTCATTTCTTTTTCTTGTCTGATTGCTGTGGCTAGGACTCCAATACTATGTTGAACAGAAGTGGTGAAAGTAGACATCCTTGTCTTGTTCCTGATCTTAGTGGAAAAGCTTTTAGTTTTTGCTCATTGAGTATGATAGTGGCTGTAGGTTTTTCATTTATGGCCTTTATTATGTTGAAATATGTTCACTTTACTCCCACTTTGCTTAGTGTTTTTATCATAAATGGGTGCTGTACCTTATCAAATGTTTTTCCACATCCATTGATATGATCATGTGATTTTTTGTCTTTCCTTTTGTTTATGTGATGTTTTACATTTATTGATTTTCAAATATTGTAACATGTTTGCAACCCTGGGATGAATCTCACTTGATCAAGGTGTATGATCTTTTTAATGTATTGCTGGATGTGGTTTGCCAATATTTTGTTGAGGATTTTAGCATCTATGTTCATCAGTGATATTGGCCTGTAGGTTCCTTTCTTTGTTGTGTCTAATCTGGTTTAGGCATTAGGATGATGCTGACCTCATAAAAAGAGATTGGTGTTCTTTCCTTTTCTTGAATTTTTTGGAATAGTCTGAGAAAGATAGGGGTTAGCTCTTCCTTAAATGTTTTGTAAAATTCTCTTGTGAAACTGTCCTATCTATGGCTTTTGTGTGCCAGGAGTTTTTTGATCACTGCTTCAATTTCAGCAGCTGTAATAGGTCTGTTCAGGCTTTCTGCTTCTTCATTCAGTTTGGGAAGATTTTATTTTTTTATAGAAATTTGTCCACTTCACCCAGGTTTTCAAATTTCTTGGCATATAGTTGTTCATAGTAATTTCTTACAATCCTTTGTATTTCTGTGGTATCAGTTGTGATTTCTCCTCTTTCATTTCTGATTTTATTTACCTGCATCCTCCCCCTTTTTTCTTGATGAGTCTGCTTAAAGGCTTGTCCATTTTATTTATCTTTTCAAAGTACCAGCTCCTGAATTTATTGATCTTTTGAATTATTCTTTTAGTCTCTATGTCATTTAATTCTGCTCTGATCCTGAATACTTCCTTCCTTTTACTCACTCTGGGCTTTGTTTGCTGTTGTTTCTCTAGTCCTTGTTGATGTGTGGTTAGGTTGTTTATTTGAAATGTTTCTCTTTTTAGGTAGGCTTGTTATTGCAATGAACTTCCCTCTCACAGATGCCTTCACTGTGTCCCATAGGTTTTGGACTGTTGTGGGTTCGTTTTCATTTGTTTACAGAAATTTTTATATTTCTAACTTGATCTCATTATTCACCCATTCATTATTTAATAACATGCTATTTAATCTCTGTGAGTTGAATGTTTTGGAGTTTTTTCCTTGTGGTTGGTTTCTAGTTTCAAGCCCTGTGGTCTGAGAAAATGCTTGATATGATCTCAGTTTTCTTAAATTTGCTGAGGCTTGTTTTGTGTCCTATCATGTGCCCTATCCCTGAAAATGTTCCTGTGCCTTCAAAGAGAATGTGTATTTTGCTTCTTTGGGATGAAAAGTTCTATATTTATTAGTTAAGTCCATTTGATCTAATGCATCATTCAGTTCCACAATATCCTTGTTGATATTTTCTTTTTGGAAGATCTATCCATTGTTGACAGTCAGATGTTAAAATCCCCTACTCTAAGTGTGTTGCTATCTATATCTTTCTTAAAGTCCTCCAGGATTTTCCTTACATATTCGTGTGCTCCTGTGTTGGGTGCATATATGTTCACAATGTTTATGTCATCTTGATAGATTCTTCCTTTGAGTACTATGAAGTGTCCTTCTTGTTCATTTTTTATGGCCTTTGTTTTGAAGTCTATTTCATCTGATATAAGTATTGCTACCCCAGCTTTTTTTTCCCATCCATTTGCTTGGAATATTTTTTTTCCAACCCTTCATTTTCAGTCTGTGTAGTAGTTTTGTTCTGAGGTGGGTCTCTTGTAGGCAGCATATATGTGGGTCATGTTTTCTTATCCATTCAGTTACTGTATGTCTTTTGATTGGAGCATTTAATCCATTTACATTTAAAGTTATTATCGACAGGTACTTATTCATTTTTTCCCTTCGTACCTGGGTTTCTCTCTCTCTCTCACTCTTTTTCTTAATCTTTTTAAAGCAGTCCCTTTAGCATGTTTTGCAGTGCTGCTTTGGTGGAGGTGTATTCTTTTAGCCTTCTTTTGTCTGGGAAACTCCTTATTTTGCCTTCCATTTTAATTGAGAGCCTTGCTGGGTAGAGTAGTCTTGGTTGCAGCCCTTTGCTTTTCATTACTCAGAATATTTCTTGCCATTCTCTTCTGGCTTGTAGTGTTTCTGTGGAGAAATCAGCTGCTAGCCTTATGGGGGCTCCCTTGTACGTTACTTCCTTGTTGCTTTTAAGACTCTCTCTTTGTCTTTGATATCTGCCATTTTAATTATGAACTGTCTTGGATTGGGTCTCTTTGGGTTCCTCTTGTTTGGGACCTTCTGAGCTTTCTGGTTTTTTGTGTCCTCAAATTAGAGACGTTTTCCATCGTTAACATTTTCAAACAGGTTTTTTTATCCCTTGCTCCTCTTATTCTCCTTCCAGTATCCCTATTATACAGACATTATCACATTTCATGTCCTGAATTTCCCTTAACCCTCTTCATTCTTTTTGAGTATTTTTTTCATTTTCTTGCTCTTTCTGGGAGGTTTTTTCTACTTTGTCCTCCAGTTCACTGATTTGATTCTCTTCTTCATCTAGCCTGATTTTGATTCCTTCTACTGTGTTCTTCAATTCAGAAATTATATTCTTCACTTCCTCTTGTCTCTTGTTGATAATTTCTATGTCCTTTTCATGCTGATATCATGTGCAGTAAGATCCTCATAGTTTCCCTGTAGTTTTTTTGGCAATTCTCACTGAGCTTATTGAGTTTCCTTACAACCATTGTTTTGGTCTCAGTATCTGATAGTTACTTGCCTCTATTTCATTTAGCACTCTTTCTGAAGATTCCTCTTTCCTTTGGATTGGGGGTTGTTTCTTTGTCTTCCCATTATTTTTAACTCTTCTTTTTTGCCTCTGCTTCTTAAACAGATCTGCTTTGACTCCCAGACTTTGTGGTGTGAACTTCTATGGAAGGAGACCTGTGAGATTCAGTGGTGCAATCTCCTTGATCTCTTGAACTTGATGCTCTTGGGGTGAGTTTTATGCTGTTTATGTTGGCTCTCTGGAAGTAATTGGATTTTGATTGTTGGTTCACCATTCTTTGGTGGGTTTCTCTCCAGCTGGTTGACCGAGGGTCATTCTGCCCACCACATCTTGTGTGTTGTTGTGCAGGTGCTGCCAGATCAAAACCACAAAGCCCAGGAAACAGACCCACATCCACAAAACTAAGTACCCCCCTGCAATCCCACTATCAACAACAAATGAGCCAGTATTAATAAGGCTGCAAAGAGATTAAGACTATTATAAGATAGGAGAGAAATAAACTGTAGTATAAATTCTAGTGACTTATTATGCACAAACTTGATGGACAAGAAATGAATGTTAAAGAGGTATGTAGTAAACAAAATATCGCAATTCATGGAGGAGAACACAGTGGATTTCACCTCCATTGCCTCTAGTATTGACCGCTGTTTTTCCTTTCTGGATCTACCTCTGCTGATGTCAGATATTAACCCCAACTGATCTTAGTCAGTTTGTTCGAGACTTCCAGGGATCTACTGTCTGTTGCTGTCTCCTTCAGTTGTTAATCTAGTCACTCTGCACTCAGCAGTCAGGCTTATACATCATAGGGCAGGGCAGAATCCCTCCTGGGGTTGGGGCTATTGTTTGCCCTCAGGCTGCTGCTACTCAGAGGAGAGTGGTCTGCCTAAGCACTGATGATGCTGTCACATGGGTGATGACTCTGCACAAGGATCCTGAGGGCTGTTCTCTTAGTTCTCTCCCCAAAGCCTCAGTCCCTAGCCTCTTCTCAGGCATCTCGAGTCCACTCTGCCCCTACTTTGCCAGGGATCTGCTGTCTGTGGCTGCCACTCTGCACTCAGCAACCAGGCTTAAGCACCACCATGCCAGGGCAGAGTCCTTCCTGGGGGCAGGGCTATTGTTTCTTCTCAGGCTGCTGCTGCTCAGATTGGAGTGGTCTACCTAAGCAAGATGGCTGCTGGCCATATGGGGGATGACTCGGCACCAGGATCCTGGTGGCTTCTCTCTCAGTTCTCTCCCCAAAGCTTCAATCCCTAGTTTCTTCTGAGGCTTCTCTAGCCCACTCTACTCTTGCCTTTGCTGGAGCCCAGAGTAAGTGTCTGCAAATGAAAATTTATGTATTGGCCCTTTAAATGGCTCTTTTTGTCTCTAGCCACCCATCTCTGGCAGAGAGCTACCCTGCCACTTTTTGCAGTGGGTGTTATCACTGTACTTTTTGGGCTCTGGTGCTATAGGCTGGGGATCTCCACTTATGGTTTAGACCCCACTCTTCTCAGGGGAATCCAACTGGCTGCTTAAATATCCCTCTGGCACTGCCACCTGTGGGTGCCCAGTCAGCATTCTTGAGTCTCCACTGCACTCTTTACCAATCAAGTTGAGCTGAAGCTGATTCTTCTGTCTGTCCAAGGTTATAAGGCTTCTAATTATTGTTCAGTTGTTTGCTCTCGGTGATTTCTCCACAATTTAGTTGTAATTTCGGATTGGTTCTGGGAGGAGGTCAGTGTGACTTCCATTCACTCCTCTGCCATCTTGCCAGTGTGTTCTTTGATTCTAAGTGATAGCTTTGCTGGGTACAATAATCTTTGTTCTAGGTCCTTACTTTTCATCATTTTGAATATTTATTGCTAATCCCTCTGGCCTGCAAAATTCCCATTGAAAATTCATTTCCTTTCTAGGTAACTAACTGTTTTTCTCTTGATGCTTTTAAGATTCTCTCTTTGTATTTAACTTTCGGACATTTAATTGTGATGTCTTGGTTTGGGCCTCTGTGGGTTCATCTTTTTTGGGACTCTCCGTGCTTCCTGGACTTGTATGTCTACTTCCTTCACCAGGTTAGGAAAGTTTTGAGCTATTATTTCAAACAGATTTCTATTTATTGCTCGCTCTCTTCTCCTTCTGGCACCCCCATGGTGCAAGTATAGTTACACTTGAAATAATTCCAGAGGCTTCTTACACTATCCTCATTTTTAGATATGGTGTTTTCTGCTTTCATACATTTTGAATTGGTGATTGTTTCTCTGATTCATCTTATCTATTGTTGATTTATTCTTACCTATCCTTGAAATTTATTATTTGTTTCATTTATTTTATCCTTCATTTCTGACTGGTTCCTTTCTATGGTTTCCATGTTCTTTTTTATACTGTTAAAGTTCTCACTAAGTTCATTGAGCATCTTTATGACCATTGTTTTATCACTGATTCTTGTAGATTGCTTGCCTCCATTTCATTTAGTTCTTTTTCTGGAGATTTCTCCTGTGCTTTCATTTGGGGCCTGTTTCTGTGCCTATTTATTTATTCGTTCATTTATTATTATTATTTTTGGTCACTTATAATGCAAACCATTTTATTTGAAAACTCCTGAAATCTGAAAAGAAGACAACCTAGGTTATATAAGTTTCCCAGAATTATGTGTGCTCATTTCAAGCTCAATTTTTCTGCTCGCTATTCAAAAACAATTCTTTTTCCTTTTTAAAAATATTTTATTGTTTATGCTATTACAGTTGCCCCCAATTTTCTCCCTTTGCTTCCCTCTACCCATCCCACCTCCCACTTCCATAGTCAGTCCCCACACTGTTGTCCATGTCCATGGGTCCTTCATATATGTTCTTTGACTAATTCCTTCATCTTCTTTCAATCAGTCCCCACCTCCCCATTCCCTTCTTACAGTTGTCAGTCTATTCCATGATTCTATCCCTCTGGTTCTATTTTGCTCATTAGTTTATTTTGTTCATTAGATTTCTCTTATAAGTGAGATCATACAGTATTTGTTTTTCACCAACTGGCTTATTTCACTTGCCATAATAGTTTCCAGTTCCATCCATGCTGTCATGAAAGATAAGACTTCTTTCTTTCTGCTGTGTAGTATTCCATTGTGTAAATGTACCACAGTTTTTAATCCACTCATCTACTGGTGAGCACTTAGGCTGTTTCCAGCTTTTGGCTATCATAAATATCACTGCTATAAACATAGGGGTGCAAAAGCTCTTTTGAATTGATATTTTGGGCTAAATTGTCAAAGTACCTGAATAAACACTGTCTCTTTATATTGGTTGCTTTTCTGTGTTGTTTTTTTTGTATGAAGTAGAGCTGCTATGTCTCCCAGGCTTTGTAGAGTGGCCTTATGTCATAGTTGTCCAGTGCTGCAGCCTCCCTGGTTGCCTGAGCTGGGCACTCCGGGTCTGCCCATGTGACCTGTGTGCACTATCCTGTTGTAGACGAGCCTTGATTACTGTCAGCATGTCACTGGGAGGGAATTACCCCCAGGCTGATCAGCTGTGAGGACCAGCTATAACTGCATTAGAGGAACTGCTATGTTGGGGTTGACCCCACAGAACAGGACTCACTTAATTTGGGCTTTGGTGTCCACTGAGTTTAGCCCTTGAGTGTATCACTCATGGAGGTCGCTGGATTGCATTCCAATGTGATCTGAAGCTGTCCACTAAGTGCCTTGCTCTGGTGCCTTCTGGGAGGTGCAAGGTCAACCACTGCCTGTGCCCTGCCTGGGTCAACCAGAGCAATCTGAAGATGACTGCTTCTTGTGCTGGGCTTGGAAGTGCCCAGGAGAGGCCAAGCTGCAAACAGCCTGGCTGCCACTGGTGCTAGGTATGGGCCCACTTAACAAAAGGTACGGGGTACACACAGACCAAATGCTGATTGTTTGAGAGAATTTAGTAAAGTTCAAAGCATGAGCCAAGAAAGCCTGTTTATATGGAAAAACCACTGGAAATGGCTTGAGTGCTTAAAGTTGGGAGGGTGAGATCTCTGGGAATTACCAGGGTGGGGAAAACAGTGTGAGGCAGGTTGCTAAAGAGTTAGTCATGGCACCTGTCTGCTGGCTCTAATGGCGCGGAGGGCTCATAAAAGGAACAATGGCCTCTGCCAGCTCTTCTCTCTGAGAAAAAGCTGCCCTTTCAACCCCCACCCTGAAGCCAGGCAATTCAGTTTTTCCTCATATGTCTGTGGTGCATTTTGAGCCCCAACCCCTGTGCTAGAGCTCAGAGCAAGGGAGTCCAAATAAGTCCATGCATGGGCCCTTAAAGAGGAGCTTCCTGGGGCTCCAGAGGCCCTCCATCTCCCTCAGCCTCAATCCTTGCTGGCATTCACAGCTAGAAGCTATGGGAGCTACTTTTCCTGACACTGGGACCCGGGGCCGGGGTTCTAATATGAGGCTGGGATCCATCACTCTTTAGTGAGGGCCTGTGCAGCCAAGTTACCCTTCCAGATTTTTATCTGCCACACAAATTATGCCACATGTGGGTGTGGGACCAGCCCATCTGCATCTCTGCCTTCCTACCAGTCTCCATGTGGCTTCT
>PVJD01019177.1:0-12396 GCA_004026545.1 Mormoops blainvillei | reverse complement strand
TTCATTTATTTATTTCAAGGGCAGTAGAAGCATAGGGTTCTAAAAAATACAAGGCCCAGTGGCCTATTTGTACCCTGCAGAAGTTACACATGACAAAAAAAATTTCTGTATTCCTAGGATGCAACACTGAAAGAGCTTATGATACGTTCTGGAGACACTTTGCTTTTAGTTGAAGGAAAACTTCTTCCTCCGGTAAGATCTGGCTTCTAAACAGACATTTTGCAAATAACAGTTATTGTTGTCTGATGACAGAGGTGGAAGATTCTCACTGTGGAAGAGCAGGGCGTTGCAGTGGCCGTGCAGGGGGCAGGGCTTACCTGGAGGGTCACTAGAGGCATGGCCACCCTGTTTCACATCTTTATATATAATCTCCTGCCTACACAATCAACTGTATATACAATTTTATTTTCTGCTTTTTATATTTAATTTTTTAACCTGACCATAAAGTCCAAAAAGAATTATTATATCCAGTGTATGATTTAATCAGTTTAATTCACTTTATCCCCTTTGTTGGACATTTAGCTTCTTTTTATCTTACAATAGTACTTAAAAACAAATCCTGTTTAAGATAGTTCTAATGATGGAATTAATAAGTCAAAACTTTTAAAAGGCTTGATAATTATTCTGTGTCACTACACATAAAGTTGCCTCATTCTGTTTGATGGCTGTGTCTTCCACTGGGTGGAGGGACCATAATTAATTTCACCATCTCTTCTCCAAGAGTCACCATATTTTGCCATGTATAATGCGCTCCCATGTATAACACACACCCACATCTTTTGCCCAAACTTTCAGGAAAAAAGAATCTTTCATTTTAATTTTCTAATTCAGTCTTTTATTTGTTTTCATTTAGATGCTTTTTTTTGTATTATAAAGGAATTTTGGCATTTATTTTTGAACATATTATGGTATAAGAAATTTTATGTAACAAATAATTACAAAACACAAGAACAGATACAAGGTATTTATTTCAGGTACTACCCATGTATAATGCACATCCTTATTTTTCCCTCAGAAATTTAGGCAAAAATGTGTGTATTGTACACGGCAAAATATGGTAGGTTGTTTCCAGTCCTTTGTTGATACAAATAACACTACGAAAAATATCACAAATGTGCCATTTCGCATGCATGTGTCTACAGAATAAATTCCTAGGCCTACCGCTAGGTTCTGCTCCCATAAACCACTTGCATGACCGTCTGTACCTGTGGCTTTGTACGCAGGGGCTCGTCTGTCAGAGGGTAAATCCCTAACTGTGGGACAGCCACGTCAAGGGCTGAGGCATGTGGACTGTGGCGGTGTCGAATTACTCCCCCAAATTTGCAGCAGTTCATGCTCCTGTCACCAACTTACCCACAGTTTCAGCAACATAGAGAATATTGCTAGACTTTCTGGTTTTTTAGTCTGATAGATGAAAAAAGAGAATTGTGTTGTTCTGATTTATAGTTATTTATTTAATTGAACAGAGGTTGAGTATTTATTCTTCACCTATTTAATAAACAAAAGTATTCTCATTTCAATATGCATTTCTTGAAATATATATTTTAAAAATTTTACTTTTTTTTCCCACATTCTCATCTTCTGTTGGAAATTGAGCACTGAAATGACATCTTTAATCCTCTAATAAATCTTATTAAAGTTCTTTACTGAGAAAAAGGAGTAGAGAAGAAGCAGTTAAATTAGTAACACTGAAATTACAGGGTGTGTTTAAGGAAATGGGCTTATTCCATGCAACCTGTGTATGGGAATACGACTGTCGTCCACAGGCTACTGGGTCTGACGGTCCTCTGGGCGCCGCAGTGAACGGAACGGCTGTGCTCATGTTGCTCCTGCGGTGCCTGAGCCCCTTTCCACAGTCGGTTCTGTCAAAAGTTTTGTTGTTTTGTTCATACTTTTCATTTATTATGGCTACTGAGATACTTCTAAGCAAAGAACATTTAGTCTGATTTTTATTACTTAAACTTTTGATTGTAAGAACAATGAACTAGTATAATATATGAGGTTGTCCAGAAGGTATCCAGCCATGCAGTATGAAAAATAGAGATTATCAAAGAAGAAACAACATACAAGAAACACTGTACATAAGGACAGTGGCCCCTCAGTCCCCTTCAAAGTAGGCACCTTGGGACCTCACACAGTTCTCCCAATTGCCATCAGCTGCCCCGTTGTATTTTCCTGAATCTCCCTGGTGGTCTGAAATCTCTTCCTTTTTAAAGGTGATCTTAGTTTTGGGAAAAGCCAGAAGTCTCAGGGCGCCAAATCTGGGCTGTAGGGGTGTAAGTCATCTGGGTGATTTGATGTTTCACCAAAAAACTGCACGAGATGTGATGCTTGAGCGGGTGTGTTGTGATGAAGCTGCCAATCACCCATAGCCGTGGCCTTCTGAATCATCCCAGTAGTTTCTGCGGAGGAGAGTTCAAGCTTAATGCAAAAATTGATGCAGATTCATTGCTCTACTCACTTAGTCATTTTGAATGTGACGGCCACGCAGTGCACACGCTCACTCATTGGTGTCTACCACCCTCACCGACCAGTACAGTGAAGTCCTCATTGTTCATGCCTGTGCATTCCAGCCCTCTCCCCTTGACTGCTAGGTTACATCAGTGTCACACAAACCACTGTCTTATGTTAACAGTGGCCGGACATTTTCCCGGACAGACCTTGTATGGCAGTTACACATCTGAAAGGAGAACCAGTGTATTCGGGAACATGTTCTGTTATCAAGATGTTTCTTTCTGTGAAAGTAAGGGTGCAAGTTCACTTACGCACCTCACAGCAGTTAGGAATGCTCCATTCTTCAGGGTTTCCTGAAGATGCCCATGTGGTGGTACCAGCCTCGGGGACCTGCAGCTCAAGGGAAGAGCCATGAGGACCAGACAGACTGCACCCCTTCTCAAGGTAGGGTCTGGAGAGCTGCGTCCGCCCCAGGTGAGCACACTATGAATCAGCACCCAGCGCGTCGTAAAGAAAAGTAAAGCGACTGCTTCTGCTGAGGAGCGGGTGGCACAGTTGCTTTTGGAACATGCGCGGTTGGAAACCAGATCCTGTTTAGCCCGTGGTCATTCCTTGACAATAAGTGCCACCCTGCTTTCTACAGTGCCTTGTGACCCCGGTCAGGTTACAGCCTGTTAGTCTGTTGCACAAATATATTAAAGGTTTTCAAGGAATTTTTATATGTCATCTCTCAAGGTTCTCGTGGTAGTGTGAATAGTGGCCGCCTTTCTCATGCTAGACTAGGACATTGAGGCCCCCTCACAGTGACATCACTGCAGCCCCAGGGCAGAGCCAGAGCTGGTGTCCACCCTGCACCCTGCTCCCACTCCTGTTCCTTCTGCTACCACTCCAGCTCCAGGAACTGCCCCCCAAGAATAAACATGATGGGTAAACACCCTGCGTTACTTCTGAGTTGCTTCTCCACAGACAGATTTCAGTACACGTCATGTTGATCAAGAAGTCACTGGCAGTATATTGGAATTTCCATTGTAAAAAATAGATTTCTACTTCATTACAAAGGAAACACTAATCTCCTTTGTAACTGTAGATATTTTAGTAGGACCACCCTTTATATATTTTTAAATCATGCTTTAATTATTTAGCTTTTAGGGGGCTTAAAGTATTCTGTTTATATTTCTTTCTTATTTTTTAAACCTCAGACTGAAATCACTAAAAATGAATCAAATTCTTATCTCCTATCTCACTGAAGTTAGGAATATATGTTCAGAGCAATAAAATATTTTCATGTTGAATTAGTTATGAAATTGGCATTATCTTTGGTTGGGTTATATTAAATATGTTAACTAATTCTAAAAATGCTTTGGTAATAGAATAATAACTACATACAGAGTTGGCTACAAATTTTAAAAGCATGTTTAATTGGTTTGTTTCTCCATGAAAAGGGAAGAAATGGGTTCATTTTTTCATCATCCTTTATAACAGCATGAAGCTTTTTTGCTTAATTTATTTACAATTGATTTTTTTTATTTTTAAAGATTTTATTTATTTTTAGAGAGGGCGAAGAGAGGGAGAAAAACATCAATGTGTGGTTCCCACTCATGTCTCCCCTACTAGGGACCTGGCCAACCCAGGCCTGTGCCCTGACTGGGAATCGAACTGGTGACCCTTTGGTTCGCAGGCTGGCACTCACCCTACTGAGTCACACCAGCCAGGGCTGTAGTCACCTTTATTATATATTAACAGTGTGCTTAACAACAAACAGACATTTAATTAAAGCAAAAATGAATTAAATTATTCTTAATTTTAAATGCAGTTGTCAACTTTTATATCCAGAATTTTAGACGAGAGAGCCTTCTATTCGTCCCTTTTTTAAAACAAATGTGGAAGGCCTTCGTGCTGTCAAGGAGCCTTTCAGCCACTAAACATTTACTCTGTGACATCCACTCGGCCAGGCACTGGATAGACAAATAAGAATGACGGCCTGTTCTTTTATAATACCCAAGAAAACAGACAAAAAAGAAACAAGCTGGGGTAAGTGTGACAAAGAAGGAAACAGGAAGGTGGTGTAACGAATAGGGCAGGGTGTCCTCGCGGCAGAGTCCTCTTTGAGGAAGGAGAGCGTCAGACAGGTGGCACAAGGGAACAATTCCCTGAAGCCGCTGCAGTGAGAAAACCGCGGCACTGTGCCCGAGGCGCTCCCTGGCTGCTGAGTGAGGAGGCGGGGCTTCCCCCTCCCGAGTCGGGAGGCCCGAGTTCGAGGAACTCAGGATCTCAGTTTCATGAATGCAGCTGCACTAAAAGCATGTGCGACATCAAAAGGTGGCCTGTATCTCCGAAATATCAAATAAGTGCACTTCAAGCCCTTCCACACATCTAGCTCTGTCCTCCGTAGGTGCTCCTGGTGACGTGCATGTGGACGCTTCCCTCCGCTACCTGGGAGACATGGAAATCTCAGAAGACGCCACCTTGGCGGAGCTCAAGTCTCAGGTCAGGCCTCTTTCTGCAGCCTACGAGAGTGCGGGGCTGGCTTCTTCCCATGAGATGTCTGTCTGTTCTGTTTCCTGCTCCCTCACTCCCAGCCTGCTCTGACGTGGCATGAGTTTCATGCCGCACTCGGTGGGAAGGGCCCAGCAGGCAACGTGCACGTGGCTTGGACGGCTGCCGGGGGCCTGGCAGCTTTCGTTTCTCCCTGGGACAGGCGCGCTGTGCTTCCGCCTGAGTGACCCTCAGTGACTGGCAGCTTATGTTTAGTTTGTTTTTAGGGAAACAAGATTTACTGAAACATTTGTAAAGCTTCAGTTCACCCCTTTATTTATATTGTTTTGTATCGTTGTGATCCATGTGTTATACATTGTTAGTTACAAGAAGTGTTAAGTTCCCAGGAGGACAGAATATCAGCCTCATATTAGGGTGTTAAACTAAATACTGTAGTGTCATCTTACGCGTTAACATTCACAGAGAAAGCGTGTTTTGTTCAAATGGAAAGGCTGGGTTGAATAAAATACTAAATGCTTCAGAAGCCTCTTACTATTGTGGGACTTAAGTGGACATCCCTTCTTCCTCTTAAAGGAGAAAATGTGGGGGCAGATAATATGCATATCAGTTACTGACATTTGACCTGTGTGTCCACAGTGTATGAAGTGACTTCCTAAAAAAAAAAGGTTCTCATGAGAACAAGTGGGAAGAGACTTTTTTCCTTTTGTTGGGTTGCTGTTCTTAGGTGAAAAAAGGATAAATATTGGCTTTCATACAGTACAACCTAAATAACATAAAAGTTATCCACTCCAGAATTAGTTCAGCCGTTTGCACTTAGCAGTAGGATCCAAAGATTTTGAGATACTTCAAAATCAATAGCCACTCCTTTGGCTGAGCAAACACTGCTGGAGAATCACACAACGGAAGCTAAAGATGGGTCCCCACTTCTACCAGACTGGCCTCTACTCGTGTGAGTTACACTCACACAGAAATTAACGTCAAAGTCGCATTTTCTGAAACAGTGATTGAAAAGGAGCTTTTGGCTCAGATTTAGAAACTGAAAACTGACTTATTTTTCAAGCTGATTTCAGTACAGAGAAACAGAGAAACTACTCATGTTTAATTTTATTTGAGATAGTCCTGTGACTGTTGAATAGATATTATCATTACTCAAGAGACCCTTCCCCTCAGATGTCCTTGTGTAGTGCTTCATTTTTCCCTAAAGTACTGTATTTTTAAGAGTGCTTTTTCAAACCCTTGGACAAATGTCTGGTTCTCACCTAGGCCATGACCCTGCCCTCGTTGTCAGAGCTTTGCATCCCATCCCCAGCCTTCCTCAGGGCCTGGACGGTGGACAGCCAGCGCCCTGCCAGGCTTTTACGGGACAACCACCAGCAGCTCAGGTAGGCTCAGCACTCGGGGACAGAAGGCCGGCCCTGGTAGTCCCACATGCCAGCTGGGGAGTACTCTCGCCGTAAACCAAACTCTGAGACGACTTCAGGTTCCGTACTGTTTAGAATGTAGCTTCGTGTGCTTTCACTGTGCTCTGGAGACTGAACAGAATGCTGAGTGTTCTTCTTTTCCTAACTTTATTGAGCCGTAACTGACACAACACTGAGTTTAAGACATACCCCCGTTCATCCCATACATATGTATTTAACTGGGAAGCGACCGCCCCCGCAGCGCTGGCAGACGCCCGCACGGCCTCTCTGAGCTGCCCTCAAGCACAAGCGATGGTGTCACCAGCCGCAATCACCGTGCCGTACGTTAGGTCCCCAGAACTCACTCGCCTTATCGCTGCACATTTGTACTGTGACCAGCATCTCCCTCTCCCCCTGGTAACCACCAGCTCCTGGTAACCACCTTTCCACTCTCTGCTGTAACTTTAGACTCTACAGCTAAGCAAATGTCACACAGCATTTGTCTTTCTCTGACTTAACCTCACTTACCACGATGCCCGCAGGGCCGTCTGCGTCGTGGCTGGCAGCAGCGTGTCCTTCCTCGTAGCCGAGGCAGTCCTGCGTGCAAGTGTGTGTGCACGCACACCCCTCATCTGTGTCCACTCGCTCGCTGATGGACACTGAGGTGGTCCCCGTATCTCGGCTGTTGTGAGTGTGCCGCTGTTGGGCATGGGCGTGCAGGGATTTCTCTGGTAGCCTGAAGGAGTGGGGTTGCTGGCACATTCCATAGTTCCATTTGTAACTTTCTGAAAAGCCCTCATACTGTCTTCCACAGTGGCTGCACCAACTTCCATTCCCACCAACAGTGCACAAGGGTCGTCCCCCCCCCATCCTCCCCTGCCTTGTCACGTGTGGATTCATTAGTGACAGCCACTCTGATGGGTGTGTGGTGAGAACTTGTGGATTCGGTGTGCATTTCCCTGACGGTCAGCGACGGTGAGCCCCGTTCGTGTGCCTGTTGGCCATTAGCTCTTTTTCTTTGGAGAAAAGTCTATTCTCTTCCTCTGTCCATTTTTTAATCAGATTGTGTGGGGTTTCTGCTCTTGATTTGTATGAGTTCTTTACACACGTTTGTGTATTAACTAACCCCTTACCAGGTACATGGTTTGCAAACCCTTTCTCCCGTTTCGCAGGTCGCCTTTGCGTTTTGCTGTTTCCTTTGCTGTGCAGCTTTCTAATTTGAGGTGGTCCCACTAGTTTGTTGCGTTTGCTCATGGCGTCAAATCCAAACAATAACTGCCAAGACTGATGTCAAGGAGCTTACAAGCTTATCTGCTACGTTTTTCTCTAGGAGTTTTATAGTTTTGGGTCTCAAGTTCAAGTCTTTTGTGTATGGTCAGGTGAGAGTGGTCCAGCTTCATTCTGTTGTAGGGGGCTGTCCACTTTTCCTAACACCATTTATTAAAGGTACCCTCCTTTCCCCATTGTATATTCTTGGTGCCTTTGTCATAAGGCACCCTTTGTCATAATTGACCCTCTATGTGTTTATTTCTGGGGTCTCTATTATGTTCTGTCACTGATCTATGTGTGTTTTTTATGCCAGTGCCAGACGGCTCGCATTACTGTAACTGTGTAGCCTAATCTGAAATCAGGGAGCATGGTTCCTCCAGTTTTGCTGTTCTTAAAATTGCTTTGGTTGTTCAGGGTGCTTTTGTGGCTCCATACAAATTTTAGGATCGGTTTTTCTATTTCTGTGAAAAATGCCACTGACATTTTTAATAGAGTTCACACTTTACCTGTAGATCACTTTGGATAGCATGAACATTTCAACAATATTGTAGCCTGGGAGTGTGGCTATCTTTACATTTACTTGTGTCCTTGTCGATTTCCTTTGTCAGTTTATCGTTTTCAGTGGACATTATCCTTTACCTCCTTGGTTAAATGTATTCCTAAGTACTTTGTTCTTTTTGATGCTGTTGTAAATAGGAATATTTTTCACTTTTGCTTGATGGTGATTGTTAGTGTATAAAATGCAGCCGATTTCTGTATATTGATTTTGCATCCTAAAAGTTTACTGAATATATTTATTGGTTTAATAGTTTTGTGGTGTAATCTTTAAGGTTTTCTAAATATAACATCATATCATCTGCAAATAGAAACATTTTTACTTCTTCCTTCCTCATCCAAGTGCCTTTTCTTTCTTTCTCTTACCCAACTGCTCTGCCCAGGACTCCCAGTCCTACTGAATAAGCATGGCAGAAGGAGGCATCCTTGTTTGGTTCTTGATCACAGAGGAAAAACTTCCAGCCTGTTTTCCATTGTGTATGATGATAGCTGCGGGCTTATCATGTGTGACCTTTCTCACGTACATTTTCTCTGTCATTTGTTTTCAACATGAAGAGATGTCAAATTTTGTCGTTTTTTTTCTGTAGCTGTTGAGATCATCGTATGATTTTTATTCTTCACTCTGTTAATGTGGGTACCACACTAATCAGCTTGCAGATACTTGACACACCCTCGCGTCTCCAGCAGAAACCCCACTTGACTGTGGTGTGCAATCCTTTGAACGTATTGTCAGTTCGCTAATATATTGTTGAGGATCTTTTTATCTATGCTCCTCGGGGAGCCTGTAATTTTCTTAAAAGCTTCCTTGTCTGGTTTGATGTCAGGGTGCTGCTGGCCTCATAAAGTAAGTTTGGAAGTATCCTCACTACTTCTGTCGTTTGGAAGAGTCTGAGAAGGACTGGTGTTCTTTTTTTAAATGTTGGGTAGAATTCATTTGTTGGGAGATTTTTGATTCCTGATTCAATCTCCTTACTAATAATTGGTCTGTCCACAGTTTCTATTTCTTCGTAATTCATCCTTGGTAGGTTGCATGTTCCTAGAAATTTACCCATTTCTTAGAGGTTGTCCAATTTGTTGGAGTGTAATTGTTAGTGGTCTCTAAATTGAGTGTCATGTATGATATTTTGCTGAACAAGCTTAAATTTGACAAAATGTTTTGAAAACTTAAATGATGTTCCTCCTTATTATTTTGTGTCATTTATCATCAGGGAACACAAACTGGGAAGGAGAGCCGAGATCTGCTTAGAGCTCCTGCAGGAAGAAGAACTCTTAGGGTAAGTGGTCCTACGCTGCATACAAAATTACATGTCATTTCCGTGGGTGGCTGTTCTGGAAACGTGTCTGCGTGTCTGTGTGACAAAGAGAATTAACTGTTCAGTAAGTCCCAAGTGCACACTGAACCCATGGGGACCTCACAGGCCCTCCCCTGGGCCCTCCCCCAGCCAAGGTTCCCTTTGCTGTCACAGCTCTCGCTGCTCCACCTGCCGCTCCAGCCCCTCCCTCTTCCCAGCTGGAAGCCCTCCTCCCCTGCCCCGGCACCCCACAGCTGCTGTCCTCGCGCCAGCCAGCGTCACCACTTCTGCCCTTGCTGTGCTGGGAGCCCTCTCGGGCTCGCCTCTGTTCCCCTGCCGCCTCCCACAGGACTCCGCTGTGGGCTCAGAGGGGAGCTTCCCCTCCATCTGGGTCAGGACTGAAGGGAATGGAAATAAAGAGGGCTGCCCGCTAGCATTTAGGGTTCAGGGGAAACCTCTCCTTAGAAAAATGAGATGAGTTAGAGGGGAAGCGTCGCCTAGTTATCAGGTGTTTCTCGTTTCCTTTGTTTTAAATCTGACACGCGCCTGCTTTCTGGTGCAGCCCCCAGGACATTCTGCTGAGGACGCGGCTGCGCCTCCCTGGCGAGCGGGCATACGCCCAGCCTGTGGACATGGTGTGGGATGCTGCCCGGGGCACGGCCAGCTCCTTGCGGCAGCGCGTGGCTGATTTCTACTCCCTCCCTGTGGAGAAAACAGAAATTGCCAAATACTTTCCGGACAAGTTTGAGTGGCTGCCAGTGCCCAGCTGGGTAAGGCTGCAGGGCGTCCCCAGGGGAGCCGGGCCCTCCTGGCCTAGTGAGTGGCTGCACTCCTGTCGCTCACAGACAGGGAACTTGGTAAGGACCTGAGCTTGTTTTCTTTAGTCAAGATGCTTGATTTTTCCACAGAACCAGCAAATGACCAAGAGGAAAAAGAAGAAAAAGCAAGATAATTTGCAGGGGGGACCTTATTACTTGAAGGATGGAGACACTATTGGTATCAAGGTAAGCTGTTAACAGCGAACTGATCGCTTTGACAGAACACGAGGATCAGATGACTCAGCAGATCTTCAAGCGCGCACAGACCCCCCTTTTGGCGTGGACTGGCTCCGGGAGTGGAAAAGAGGGGAAGCCAGACAACTCATTTCAGGGTGCCGGTAAGGCCCTCAATACGAAAACCTTAATTTGGGGGCTCACTCGAATAAAATGCTTTTGGGGCTACGGCGCTGAGTCGGTGCCATGGGTCTTGAGTAGGCATCAGTGTTAGGTTATGACATTCCCGTCCATTCCTAGTTTGCTGAGTTCTTTCTGAGTCACGTGTGAACCGGCAGCGCTGGTGTTGGTTCGCAGGCCGATGCTCAGTTGGAGTCTTATTACTGAGTCTGATCCCGTGTGTTTTCTGCCTGTGGGAGTAGCCACATGGTGTTTCTCCTCGAATCAGGTCGTGTGGCCCCACTACATAAATATACACTTGACAAGGGCCATCCTCACGCTCCATGGACAAACCTAGGTGTTGTCATGTAGTAATATTTTTTATATGAAGACTAATAAATAATTCCAATCCTTAAGTTAATTTACTGATAATTATTGATTTAATGTAATTCTTGATTTAGTAATTAATATTTTTGTATCAAGGGATAAGAATTCCCTTGATCACCACTTCTCGTCAACATTGGACTACACAATGTGGCCAACATAATATGACCCCTCTCCCCCAAAAAAGAAACATAAAAAAAAAAAAAAAATTGAAAGACAAGAAAAATCCTAAAAGGAAAATATAAAACTTTTTTTTTTAAATACTAGAAAGGAGAATCAAGAGACTACAGGTAAACCATTACATGGATTAAGAGTTCAAAAGATTACAAGATCAGAATTCATAAAATAATAAGGTAACCAGGAACACATCCAACAAAAAGATTTCTTGGCCCTCTCTGGAGAGTATCACGAAAATGCTGAGTGGCAGCTCAGCTGCAGTGAGGAGAGTCCTACGTCCCGTCCCGTTCCTGGGAGAGGAGGCTCACCGTGGTCCAGGCAGCAGCCCCTCCCACAGCGAAAGAGTCCCGTGTCATCCCAGCGGAGAACCAGACAGAGCAGAGCTGAAGAGGACTGTGGGAAAGCCATGGGCTGAGGGCCCAGGTGGTTCTGAAGAAGAGCCTGGCCAGGGTCCTTGGCCTGCCCGGGCATCAGAGGACGGTGGCTTTGGGGCAGACAGAGAGCCCCAGGCGGAACTCCATAGGTACGGGGACTGCGGGACTGCTGCGCCCCGTCCGCATCCCAGTGAAGGCCCTTTGCAGGGCCCCCTCCCACCGGGAGCGTCTGCAGCCATGGGCAGAGGTCAGGTGACTTCAAGGTCATTTCTGCCCTGCCTACCACTCACTCGGTTTGTCATCAAGCACTGGAAGGTTTTCTCTCCATTTTTAATCTAGTTTATGTAAATGGGATGTCTCCTTTTGTTGAATTAGGTAACTTTACATAAATTACCTAAGTTTTCATATAAATTTACATACCTTACACTTAAACGTAGGCTAAAAAGATGTCTGAACACATAGCTCATTCCTTATTTTGAAATGCAGAATCTCCTGTTTGAAGATGACGACGATTTTGGAACAGTCAGAGATGACGCTGGAAAAGCAAGCCAGGCACGGCTGGCTCTGGAGACAAGGACAAGGTAACGCTGGGGTTCTCACTGTCACAGCTGCCCCTCGAGGCCACTGTGGCCGAGGGCTGGGCGCTCACCACAGGGCTGAGCACCAGGGGGAGCAGTGGAGTTCGCGGCCTTTAGTGCAGGACCCAGGCCTGTGAGCCTCTCTTTCCTGCCCCGCCCCCTCAGCCCCCCAGATCCCCCCACCCTGCTCCCAGGGACCTCTGCTCCACAGTCTTCCTCCTCATTTTGAAATGTAGACTCTCTTGGTTGAAGACACACTTTCTGGG
>PVJD01019176.1:0-12396 GCA_004026545.1 Mormoops blainvillei | reverse complement strand
GGGCCTGGCCTACGGACATTGAAGGAATAGAGGAGGAAGTGGGCATTATCTTCTTCCCTGGGGGCTAGGGCTGTCTCTTCTGAGCAGGGGATGGGTAACAGTTCTCTAGCCTGGCCTCGCCCGCAGAACAGCAAGGGCACCTGTCGGCTGCATGGCATGGCGTGCAGCTACAGAGAGAGGGACGGAGGGCTTCTCTCCATCTGGGACTATCTGGCCATAGTCGCAGCCTTTCATAGCCTTCATGTTACCCACCTAGTGCTTTCCCGTTATACCACTAAAAATGAATCACACTTTATATATTTCTGGCTACTGCATTTTAACAAAATTGCATCATCTCGCTTATCACTGAGCATTTATGAGTTTTAACTAATGAAGGGAACAGTCTGGTGGCCAAAGGGAGAAAGCCCCGTTGCACAGCAGTAAGGCTTGGAAGGCCAGGCCTGAACGGCAACTTCCAGAGGCCACCACCAACATGCGTGGGTGTGAAGAGGCCGGGAGTCCGCATGGTAAGTGCGTAGGAGAACCAGAGCTTCCCGGTCAATGCCCATGGCTTTTCTTTGCTGCCTTTTCTTTTAAATTTTTAAGATTCTGTAAAAAAAAAAAAAAAATGGCAAAAGATATGTCAGTTAGATTCAGACAAATGGAAAATGTAAGTAGCAATAATAATCTCAAAATACGGCTAGTACTAACAGGCAGCATTTATCGACTGTGTGTTTGTGCCAGGCGCTTCATTAGGCTGTCTACATAGGCTATTTAATCTTCAAAAACCCTTGGGGTCGGTGTACACATTTGGTAATTGTCATAGCATTATTTGACTTTTGTATGATGAAGTAACATAACAACACATTACAAAAAAAAAACAAAATTAGTGAAATATTCTAAACAAAGATAAAGGAGAGTGAGATTATGAACAAATCAGAATTACTAGGTACAAAAATCTATTCTCCACAATTTGTTCTCTAAGAAGGCGGCATACCTTGCCATCGCTCCCTGCACCCTCAAGCAGCTTCTTAGCAGAAAATCCAGTTGTGGCCGCGTAATGGCGCTCCTGATGCTGAGGACCGTCTCTTTGAGTTTCAGGCATGTCATAAGTAGCGTATAGACACCGCCACGCGTGACCGAGAACACCTTCGCTCTCTGGAGTTGAAGCTCGCGCCCCCCCACCCCGAGCACCCCCCGAGCGCCCCCCCGCCGTCCCCCGCTCTTGCCCTCCTCCCTGCATCTGCATGAACAAACAGACCGGGCAGGGTTTGTGTTCTCCCGCTCCCTGCCTCTGAGGGAGGAGGTAACAATGCTTCTTTTTCACTTTTCATTAATTGATAGATAGATAAATAATAAATAAGTTCAGCAAATATTTCTTGAGCACCTACTGTGGTGGTAGAAATATAATATTTCTATATGGGGCCCAGGAAACAATAGAAATGCATAAGTCGGCCACTCCACAGAAGACGATTGTGGCCCGTCTAGTCCTTGTTTAGCCCCATCAGCTCTGTCCTGAGGCTGGGCAGCCTGCGCCTGGCCTCTGCCCCTCACCGAAGGGGGGCTGCTCTGCCTGAAGCCATGAGCGACCAGGGACTCTCGGAGCCTACCCCCTAGTCGTTGTTTTGAGTCACAGAGGAGTCTTCAGAGACATCAGAACAGCCTCTTGTGCCGGGTATTGGTCTTCAGAAATTCTGTCTGTCTCCACGTTCAGCTCCCAACTCATATTTCCCAACTGTCCCTCCTCCAGCTCTTTTGTGTCCTGGTGTTTGGTAGCAACTTGCAAGGCAACCTCACCCTGAGCCTCTGCTCCCTCCGCTGCTGCTCAGGACGCAGCTGTGCTGCCATGAGGTGTGTGGCTGGGCATCGGGCAGAGCGGGCCTGTGTCCTCACTCCACCTCTCTTTGGCTCTGTGAGCCCAGGCATTTCTTCCACCTCTCCAAGCCTGCTTTTCTCAGGGCTAATAGTAATTGTCTATAGGATGAACGGAGTAATGGATGGGGTGGAGGCATTGGCCAAGGGATTGGGGAGCCGGAGTAAGTTAAGGGAACTACGGTGGAAAGACCACTGATTCCTTCCCAGGCCACTAAGTAAGTTCTGTTTGTGGAGGCCCATTCGTCAGATTCTGTGGCTTTTGTGGCCTGGTCATCTGCTCAAAACTGAAAAGTGAGAGGGAATTTTGTTCCCAAGGTCATAACCCTTAGCCAGCCCTGCTCTCGGGTACAGCATGCTCCCTGCCAGCCCTGAAACAATACCCTTTTATCCAGGCGCTGTTAGATATAATGAGATAGGGCAGCGACCTTGGGCTTCTGCATGAGATCTAGAAGACCACATTTACAAATTATGTCAGCATGCGTTGTTTCCAGGAAAGATTTTCACCAATTACTAATATCTATTTTATGTGTTGTCTTAGTTTCTTTGTCAGAGAATGGCATTTTTCTGACCTCGTCCCTAAATTCTGTTTAGGAGTCCTTACCTCCCAAAACACGTGCACTTTACAACTGTGATTTTTTTACTGTTTCTGTGTTTGATTTGCTCACTGGTTTGCCTTTGATGTTGACTTCCGGCAGCATCTCCTCTTCCGCCTAAGGAAATAGTGAGAATCACAGAAAGTTAGGGGCTGACTTAGTAGCATTGGAATGTGCATCTATCCCCAAAGAGGAGCTGCAACCAAGAATATGGTTGTCATATTTTTAATGTGTATTTGAGTAGTGCTTTTCTCTTCCTTTGGATCCGCCCATGTGTGTAGAATAGAAACTGTATGGAATGAAAGGGAAAAGTAGACAGCCCATCAATCTCTGGTCATCAGGAATAAAGGTCTTTGAAATGATGGAAGGGGGAGGAGACACTGGCCCCATGTGCTAAATTAGGAACATCTGCCTTCACGAGAACTTGAACGAGAGAATTGGAATATTGACATTCTCCTTCCGCCTTTCATGTGCTCCCCGTTAGTTGGGGCAAGTGCGGACCTCCCAGCAGTGCCTTAAAATGCTCACATACCCCATTCATTTCAAGGCTGTAAGCCAGGAAAGTTGGAAGAGTTGGGAACTCCTCCTGAGAAGTCCATTCTGTGGGTAAAACCAGCAGTCTGTATGAAAAGAAATCCCGCGAGGGCTGATGTGCCAGTGTCTGCTTTGTTATAAAATAAAAGCTTTGGGGCAGTACTGAGGCAGCGCAGTATGCTGGCCAGAAGGTCCGACTCTGAATTCAAATTCATCCTCTGCCGCGTTCCAGCCCTGCGACCTTAGGCAAATCACTTACGCTGTCTTTGCCTCCTTCTCCCCTGTGAAATGGGGATGGTAGCGATGGCAGTAGCAGAGTTTTGTTGGGAAGAATAAATGAATTATTGTGCGTGACACTCCTAGAGTGGTGCCTGGCACAGGCGGGCACATTAGAGGTGTTTCTTCTCTTTCTCAGCATTGTTACTGCTCCCCACTCCTGCCACTGTAAGTACTTCTGCCACCACTGCCACCTCAGGGCCACATGATACCACAGGCTTTGACATGATCCTGGCTTGAGTTTTAGCTCTGCCCTATACCAACTGGGTGTCCTGTTTGCGTCTAAAAGCATCCATTTCTGCATTTATAAAGGACGGGTGTTAGCAGTGTCGGTTTCACAGGGTCGTGGTGAAGATGAAACGGGTGATGCTGCGAGCCCTGCGCACCGTGCCGGCAGCAGCCCGTGCTGGCTGCTGTGTCCCTGTGGTTACTGACTGGCCCGCAGCCAGGGGACGCCCACAGCAGAGCGCTGGTCTGCGTCAAGAGTTGTGTCCCAGAGAATTCGTTCTCACTAATCAGCCAAAATTAGGTTTCATTTTCATAAGGAAAAATTATTTTAAAACACTAATTAAAGCTGAGTCAGAGTAACCCCCACTTAAAGTGCTATTAGCTTCCATTGTGAGACGTAAGAGCACCTGGAGGAAGGACCCTGTGTCCCAGGATGGGCACCCCAGGCGCACCTATTGGACATAGGGCCTGCATCTGAAAGTTGGGTGTTCTCCGCAGGGGCAGAAAACAAGCCTGAGAATTGCTGGTCTTGCAATGCTGTCCTTTCTGCCACCCAGGGCACTCTTCCCACTCTTTCATCTTCATGCCCGTCCATGTGCCAACCTCTCTCCCTACGGCTTTCCGATCCAAGGGCCACAGCCTGCCCAGCCACAGAGGTGCCGGCAAAGCACCTGTCGGGCTGTTACAGTCACTTTTCTATTACTTTCAACAGCTAGTGTAACTTGTCATTAGTAAATATTTATTTAGTGCCTGTTATATGTGAGGTATTATCGGATTTATGGAGATAATTGAGAGAATGTCCATTTATGTAGCTTATAATCAAGTGTGATAGGTCGCATTTGCAGAACTATAGCAGGAAAACAATGCCTCCAGTGTTCTTCCTTTTTTGCTTCCATTTTTAAGCTTTTACTTTCAGGAAAAATGATACATTGTATTTGTTTATAGCTTGGTTCTCAATTCTTGGTTGTTCATTAGAAAGTATTACATGCTCGTTGTATAAAATGTGGAAAATATATAAAAGTTAAAAGGGACAGAGAAAATTGTCTGTAGTTTATCAACTAGAAATTACCATTTTAGTTTTTTTAGTTATTGTTCATGCACTTTTTATACAGATGATATCATTCTTTATATTTATATTCTGTTTTTCATTTCAGCCATTATATAATCATTATTTCCCTATGTTATTAAAATACTTTATAATTTTAATAGCTAGATAATATTTAATCATATATGACTTATAATTTATAACCACTCTCTATATGTTGGACATGTTGGTTGATTCCAATTTTTCTTTATTATGAACAATATAATAATAAACACCTTGGTCTGTGAGTCATCTGTGTTTCTGATCGTAGATTTCCATAGATTTATTCAGTCACAGAGGATAAATATTTGTAAGGTTATTAATACATGTAGTTATTAATACATGTTGCTTTCTGGCAAAGATAATTTGACCTAACAAAATTTTTAACCCTGATTAACTTGAATATATATTACCTTAACTCCAGGAGATCCTTAGCCTTTGCAGATCTAACATTCCAAGTGTTGACTATTCAAGAATGACTCCAAAGTTCAGGACATAAAGTCGTTTGCATAGTTACTGAAGCACAAAATTTAATCACAGGGGCCTTGGGGCCGGTGCACAGAGCCGAGTCCCCGGGCTGGCCAGTGACCGAGGCCGCCTAGCACTCGCTGCCCTGGGGCTTCGAGTCCCCTGCAGTGCCTCTCACATATTGCTTTGCATTTAAAGTTTTTTTAGTATAGAGAACTTTCATCACAACTTAAAAGACCATTAATCTATGGTGTCCAAATATGCATAGAAAATTTATGGCTGTCAGAGAAAATGTGACTCAAGAACAAACTAGGAGTTTGTACAGATATTTCCTTATTAGCAAAAGTGGAGATTAGCAAAGATCTACTTTCTAGTTCCTTGATAGTATGTGTTAACCTGTCATTTCTAGAAAATAAATTTAAATTCATTTTTAGTGCCAACTATAGAAATGAGTCTCTTTATCATTAATCATGAAATGGTTATACATATCTTTATAATAATATATGAAAATGAATATATTAATTAAATCATCAGACAGTGAGCTGCTACAGAAAGTTCCCCCTTACTTTAAATTTTAAAGAAGTTCTTTGGGAATGTCTTATACTCTAGCTAGGAAAGAAAGTGTGTGAAAAAATATTTGATCAGAGTTTAGGAGCCTGAGAACAAACAGCACAGGAGACATTGCTTAGACTGATCAGAAATGAGTCTCTGCTTAACTTTGTGCTTGTAAGTGGAACCACCCATCCCGGCAGCCCCAGCGTCCCGGTCTAAGCAGCTCCCCTCCCCTCGAGGTTGCTTGCTCTCCTTTCAGAGTCAGTGCTGTGGTGGCTACAGTTGCCTCCCTTCTGACCACCAGAATATTTCCTGCTTTTATTTCACAGTCCAGTGGCAAACGCACCCCAGGGCTCCCCATCCAGGACCCGCCTTTTGCCCCTTCTTGGAGGCGCTCGGATTTCTGCACACCTGGACTTTTCATGTGGTGACCTGGCCTTGTGGCCCTGCCCAGTATGTCAAAGGGCTAGAGTCCATCTACAGTATGCCGACATCGCCCTGATGACACAGCTCTAGGTGCAGATGAAGTCAGGGCTGCGTGGTGTCTGGCTTCTGGTATGGCCTTTCCCAGGTTCTGGGGGCCTTTTGGCCCCTGGCTAGCCAGGCTCTTGCCTGTCTCTAGGACACAGCCCATCTGAGCCACAGGGCCCAAGGCTGCAGCACAGTCTGTCACTTGGCCTCAAGTCACCATTGTTGGCCTTGTGCCTCAGCTGCGATAACTGGACTCTTGTCTGGTTGATGGGTGCCAGAATCCCATGGTAACCTGCCTCCTATCCCAGTGCCTTGTTTTTATCAGCCTCCCTCCCAGGGACTGAAGTCCTGCCCTAAAACACAGTGACCAGTGCACTTTCCTGACAGCAACCACCCCCTTGGCCTTTCTGATCGGATTCCGGAGTGCCCAGCTCTCTCCCTGCTCGGCAGCGCCTGCAGTCAGGGAGCCTGTGTCCCAGACACTTATCTCAGCAAACGGCAGCTCCATTCTTCCAGTTACTCAGGCCAAAACCTCGGAGTTACCCATAACTCCTCCCATTCTTGCACATCCCACAGCTGAGCCTTCCGCAAACCCTTGGCTGTCCGTTCCAGTCTATCCGGACTCTGACCACCCTGCTCTGAGCCCCTGTCCTCTCAGCCCTGGAGCCTCGCACTGGCCTCTGACGGGTTTCCTGGCTTTTGTCCTTCTGCCCTTTCAGCTCTTCTCAACACGGCTGTTCGAGTGATCCTTTTAAAGCCTGAGCCGGATTATATCACTCCTCTTTCCACAGTCCTCCATGGCTTCCCGTCTCACTCCGTGTCAAGCCAGGGCACCAGGTGCCTGGCTGTGGCCCTGACGGGTCACCTCCCAGCGGTGGGTGTGACGCCACTGCCCAGCACCCACCCTCACTCTCCACTCCAGCCACGCTTGCCTTCCTCTCTGCTTCTTGAACCCTTCCTAGGGCCCCTCTGCCAAGACTGCTTTTCCCCCGGCATCCGAATGGCTCCTCACTTCTCTTGGCTCTTTGTTCAGATATCCCACCGGCGCAGCCTGCCCTCTCTAAAATCGCAGCCCTCTCCACCTTCTTCCCTGCTGAATTTTTTGCTATCTCACTACCCAACATACTATATATTTCTATTTGTTTACCTTATTTATATGTTGTTTCCTTCATTAAAACCTAACCTCCATGAGGGCAAGGGCAGTTTGGTCCACTGGGGAATTTCCAGAGTCTAGAACAGGCCAGAGCATGAGTTCATGACATATTTGTTGAATGAATGAATCAGACATTTGAATATCTGCCAGTGTGAGCACTGTTCCAAGCGTTCTATGGCCATTCTCTCCTCTACTTCTCAGAGTAACTCTGTATGCTGGGGCTTTGTGATTTCCCCTTGTGCCTATGAGAAAACCAAGTCTAATGCGAGAGGCTGATGGACTTGACCAAGAGGATCTGAGTGATGACACAGATATTCTGATAGGGCAGCACGGTGGAACCAACCAGACTATCTGCGTTCAAGGCCCAGCTCTGTCAGTTACTGATTGAGTTAAAACCTCTTCAAGCTTTAGTGTTCTCAGTTATAAAATGCGGACAGTGATTCTCGCGCTCAGGATTGCACGAGGTCAGGAGTATGTTATTTTCATACGTATTTTCCCGATCGCTGGTGAGGTTGACAGTTTTTTCACATATTTATTGGCCATTCAGATTTCTTCTTCTGTGAATTTCCTGTTCAATGGCTGTTGCCCAGTTTTCTTGTCTTTCATTTTCTTAAAAAGTTGCAGAAAATTCTTTGAAGGGTGGATATACCTGTTTTTCTGTGTGTGACAGATTTTTTCACATCATCATTTGTCTTTCGATAATGTTTTTGGAATCTTTTATTCATGTAGGTAGAGGTCAGGTGTTAGTGATTGATCAAGTCAGTGAGGATATCGATTATTCATTCAGCAAGTGTGTCCTGACTACCAGGACTCCGTGGGGCGTCCGTTCAGTTAGGAGAGCCCTCAATCCTGACCTTCAGTTTGCCTCGCTGATGGTGGCTGTCAGCTTCGGTTTGAGCAGATTTTTGAAAGTGTGTGTTTTCTCGGAGTCATGTAGACCCAAACATTTCCCAGACTTTGGCCACATACTCAGAAATTTCAAAAGAGTTCTGGAATTTATGGGCTTGGCTCCAAGTGATCAGGCCCGCGCGGTCTCCTCCGTGGGCTTACTCCACCTTCCCTGCAGCTCCCCGCGTGGCTCGGGCGGGTGATGACTGTGCAGGCGTCCCGGTGGGGTGCGCTCCGAGGGCAGCCTCAGAAACCAGACCCATAATTCATCTGGTCAAAACCTGGAGGCTGTTCTGAAAATTGTGTGACATAATATCAGGCCACAAACTCTGCAGGTCCTCAAAGGCCTGGGCGTTGCAGCTCCAGTGCGCGTCTGAATAATAAAAGTCCCTTGAGTGAGTCTCTAGGGCCCCTGTTTCACCCTCCAGATTCAGGTTTAGTTTGTGGAGATGTCTCACACAAGAACTCTCTGGCAAGCTATTTGGGGGTTCACTAAAACGAGCCTCTCGAAACCTTTGATGCCACACAAGCCCTTGCTTTAAAAGAGCAGCTTCAGTAAATCTGCCCCATGAGTGTCTGCAGCCTGCCATCCAGTGCGTGAAAATAAACACAGCTTTCATGTTCTGTCTCAGTGTCCCAGCTGGAGATCAAGAGTGTGGTGACCTGTGTCACCACTAACTAGCACTGGGACCTGAGAAAAGCTCTGTAACCTCTTTATGCCTCAGCTTACCCCTTGGTAACAGGTGGCTACCAAATAGTCCTAAAGTGAAGTTGTTGTGGGGATTAAATTATTTAATGCATGTATGTCTTTAGAACATGTATATCCCCAACACATAGTTATTGCTCAATACGTGTTGCAAAGTTCCCGATACAAACTCTCCTGCCGAGCGAAGCGCTGGAAGCGGGGCGTGCCGGCCCTCTAGTTTGACTTCAGTGCATTGTTGGTACCATCTTCCCCTCTCTCATCGCAGGTCCCCTGTCGAGGGCTAGAGAACTAGCTTTTGCTGTTCATATAAAGCTTCTTAAATTCCAGACCGGCTCATTACATCCTACTCATTCTTCACTGACTCGATGAAGGCCTCCTGCCGAAAGCCTTCACTGGCCATTCGCGGGGTCAGCAGGCTGGATGCCGAGGCCTGAGCCAGGCAGCTTCTGGGAGCAGCCGGGGGAAACCCGCAGAGCAGACAGGCCCGGCGGCAGAGCCAGCAGCAGGACAGAGCCAGGTCTGCGATTCCCTCGAATTTTGGCTCCATTTTAGGCTCCAATCGTATCAATAAGGAGCTGCTGCCCTCTTACATTTCCCCTCGAACCTAGCCTCTGGCTGCCGACTCAGAAAGGGAGGGAGAGGCACTGCATTTAATGCAGTGATTGTCTCTAACTAAACTCAAGTTCTCACATTGTTTGGTAGTAGAACCAGCCAAAGTTTTGTTCCAATTCCCTGCAAAGTTTCACAATAGTCAGAATTGGTCCCTATGTTATGAAACAGCCCGTTTTTATACTTTAAACCTTAAAATGAAGCCTTAGTTGTTTATGATTACTTTGGACGTTTTCCAAGAGTCAGGATAACATCTGTAGAAGATTCTACACACGCCTGGATGCCAGACACCAGAGTGGGTTTCCCACTCCAAGGCAACGATCTGTGCTTCAAGGAACTCCCTCCCTGGGTGTGGAAACTGGCAACAGCTAGCTGACTAGCTGACATCTTAGCCCTTCTCTGTCTTTGCCTCCAACCTCTTGGGGATGTGACTTCAGAGAGCTTGCCCTGCCCCATTTTTTCCCTGCAACCTCTTCGGAGGCGGTCACCCCGGCAGGCAGCCACCTTCCTTCCTGCCAGCTTGCTTGACTGCGAGGGAAAGCACTTCCCCACAGACAGGCCCTGACAGCTGAGCAGCAGTGAGGAGACAGCACAGTTACAAGCACCTGATGGCTCGGTGGACCCTGTGTCCTTGAGTCCTTGTGCCAGCCCTCTGAGTATCATTGCCCCCTTCTGGTGCCTGAACAGTAACGGGACAGAGACTGGATTCGAAGCCAGAGTTCTCTTTTTCAGGCTCTTGCTCTTATTTTGCAAATTCAGCAACTATGGACACACAAAGTCAATTTGTTTTCAGTTAGTAAGTGTCTTTTATTCTTTCTTTTTCTCGGTCTGGATAGATGTCTTTTTTTCCTAGTCCACTGGATCCATCAGCTGTCCAATTCAATGTGACTTCTGCTTGATTCCTTCTCTTAGATTATATTCTGTTTGCTGTAGTTTAATCCCACTTTTAGTCCTCCCTTCAACTATCTTCACTGTCCTGGGGTTAGTTAACTTTCCCCTGAACTGAGATTTTCATGCTGGAGGTTGGTCAGAAAAGGCCAGCGCTGGGAGGCTACAGCCAGGATGAAACAGGGGGGCCAGCTAACAAAGGGGAGAGCTGGGGGTGCCAGGAAGGCAAAAGCAGGATCCAAAAAATCAGAGAGCCAGTGAGGATGGGGCCCCACTCAAGCAGGCTTTGCCGCGCAGTCGTGCCGCCTCGCTGGGGACGGCCGAGCCTGCCTCGGCACCTGCTGCCTAGGAGCTCAGGGACCTGCTGTGGGCTGTCTCTTCTCAGTCTCTCACCCGTCGCCTTGTCGGTTCTGAAATTGCTCAAGAGACGCTTTCTACCAGCCTGTGCCTGTTCAGCCTCTAAGTCGTTTGGGGGCTCAATTTAGAATGAATTAATTCAGAACTGTCATTTAAAAGGTCCTAAGCAGCTTGTCAGTTAAACTGTAACTCAAAATGAAGCAGAGAGAAGAACTTTAAAGGGGAAACATTTATGGGAAGGAAAGCACAGCCTGGGCTGGGCTGCTGCCAGCGATGGACGGCTCTAATTTGGAACAGAGATCTTTCCATATTGACTGCTTGCCGTGGCAGATGAATCAGAATTCTTAGAACCAGAATAGACCCTGTAGCCCTTTTGATACAACACTCTCACTTTGTTGGTCATAAAATTGGAAGCGAAAAAAAAATTAGGTGATTAGCCTCATGTTACTCAGCTAGAAAGCGGCCGGTGGAGCTAATGGCTGTCAGCGAGCACGCCGTACCGTTTGCCCGACACATTTGCCCTTTGTTTCTGAACGCAGTGGAAAAGGAAACTTTCTCCTTCCTTCTTCCCTTCCTTCCTTCCAAAGATTACCACCATTAGTATTCGTGCTGCTACCACTTCTTCCTCTACCACTGCTGGTGAAAACGTACTGAATTTGCACCATGCGTCAGGCACTGTGGCTAAGTGCTCTGCGTACCTTAGTCAGACTTCCCAGGGCCCCCAGAGTCAGGTACTGTTACTGTCTCTATTTACAGGGAGACCATGGAGGCGAAGAAAAATTGAGCAACTTCCCTAGACCACAGCCAGAGATGGTAGAGCCAGATTTCAAGTCCAGGCTCTTTGATTTCGGAGTTCATGCTTGTAACTACTAGCTGTCCTTCCGGCAATTTTTTTTTTCCTCCTTTTGTCGGATTACTAAAACAGAAGTATTTTCTCTGAATGCAGAAGTTGAAACCTGTTGAAGAAATTCAGCCAGAGTATTTCTTGAAGGAAAAGAAACCATTTCCTGATTTCCTCATTTGCACCAGCAGCTCCCTCGCCTTGACACACAAGAGTGAAATGCGGACAGTTCTTTAGAACTGCTGGAGCTGTTTGGAGGACTAGAAGCTGGAGCCTCCTGTTTGGCGCTCCCTGAGATCCATCTAGCCCTGGAAGCCCGTGGAACTCAGCATCCCCGCCATTGAGTCACGGCAGGCAGCCAAGACCCAAAGACTAGTCCCTGCAGTTACTATAGAATTCTCGTCTTGATTCTAGTCTGCTTTTATTGCAAAACCTCTCTGGCCTATTGCCAAAACCTTGGCTGTGAAACCCTTCCTTTCAAGCTATCTCTGACCCTTTGGATTTGCTTATATTTACCATGGGTAGAGAAATCAGGAAATAAGAAATTCACCCAGGAAAGAAGTCTTTGGGAGTGTGTTTGTTGTCACTATAAGCAGTGACTCATGAATTAAAATAATAATGAGCCACTGTAGCCTAGGGACTCAGGATGAAGACAGCCTTCTAAGCCCCAGCCTCCTCATCCATTAGGCGGGGATAATAATGGGACCATTTCACAGGGTGTTGCGAGGATTAAAGGAGATGGTGTGTATGAAGCATCCAGCGCTGTGCCTGAAACACTGTGAATGCCAATAAAGGCTGATTATTATCGAATCCTAGGTGTGGAATTTAGCCTATGTGCCCATTAAATTTGGAAAAATTTTGAATTAATACTCAGCGTTGTTGAGGGGGTGATGA
>PVJD01019175.1:0-12390 GCA_004026545.1 Mormoops blainvillei | reverse complement strand
CCCTCGTCTCTGACATGGAGGCGACAGCTCCTGCCGCACAAGGCTGCTGTGGTGACTGAATGAGTTAGTGATTGTAGGGCGGCTTCAACAGCGCCTGCAGGGAAGCGCTAAGGACATATTCGTTAAATAAAAACAAATAACTGTCACGATAAAAACACTAACACACTAGGAATAGAAGAAAACTCCCTCAACATAATAAAAGTCACATATGAAAAAACCACAGTGAACTTCATACTCAATGGTGAAAGACCAAAAGCTTTTCCTCTAAGATCAGGAATGAGACAAAGGTGCCCCCTTTCACCAGTTCTGTTCAACAGAGCACTGGAAGTGCTGGCCAGAGCAACTAGGAGGCATCCAAACTGGAAAGGAAGAAGCCAATTTTTATATCTATCTATCTGTATCTATATCTATCTATATAAAACATATATAACTATAACTAACTATAAATATATATATATTTATAAATTTATCTCCATGAAATCTCCATGAAAACCCCAGAATTATCTTCTGGTGGGCAGGCCTTTGCTAGGTGAGTGTTCTGGGAACCCATCTGTATCAGTGTACCAACTGGTGTTGTTGTGAGAGGCTGCATTTGGCTTTAGTGAATTTTTTGAAGACCCAACACATTTGCCCATTTATGAGCGCACCTGCACACACCACACTGAGCGTTCAGCGATTTTTGACCAAAAATGGCATGACCTCCATGCCCTGCCCTCCCTACTCACCCAACGTCATCCAAACGCATCAAAATCGATGAGTTCAAAAACTGTTTTGAGCAGTGGAAAAAAGTCTCAGTAGGTATATTGCATCAAATGGTGAGTACTTTGAAGGTGACTGAAGTTTAAACATGTAAGCATACACAAATTTTTATAAATAAATTCTATTTTTGTACATGTATATATACATGTACACACACACACACAATTAACAGATGTGGAGAAACTGGAACACTTGTGCAGTGTTGTTGGAATGTAGAATGGTGCAGCCCCTGTGGAAAACAGTTTGGCAGTTCCTCAAAAAATTAAAAAATAGAATTGCCACATGACCCAGCAATTCTGCTTCTGGGTATATACTCAGATTGAAAGTAGAGCTTCACAGACATATTTGTACGGCCATGTTCACAGCAGCATTATTCACAATAGCCACCCAAGTTCCCACTGACAGATGAATGGATAGAGAAAACGCGGTCTAGACAGAGAATGGAATGTTATTCAGGCTTATTAAGGAAGGAAATTCTGCTACAACACGGATGAGCCTTGAGGACATTATACAATTGAAAACAGCCTGACACAGAAAGACAAGTATTGTGTGATTCCACTTATATGTGGTTTCTAGGGTAGACAAATGTGCAGAGACAGAAAGTAGAATGGGGGTCGCCAGGGGCTGGGGGAGGGTGAGGAATCATCGAATTACTGTTGAAGGGGGCAGAGCTTCGGCTGCGGAAGAGGAGAAAGTCCCAGAGGCAGGTCGGGGTGATAGCAGCACCTCACGTGTGTCTTTACTGCCTCTGAACCGTACACTTCACATGGTTAATGTGGTAAATTTGTGTGTGTGTTTTACCCCAATGAAAAACATGAAAACAAATAACTGAGTCATTGGCGGTTGTCATTGGTGGGGATCATTTGCACTCTGTGCTCACGCTGTGAGTGGTTGCTGTCTCCTGAGGCGTAAGGGGGTCTGTGTGGTGATGTCCAAGGTGGAGTCGGCCAAGCTCTGGGAGAGGGGGATTCTGTTGGCTTGTTCTACATGTTTTATGAGGTGCCTACTATGTGCTAGGGGACATCCCTGCCCCTCACGTGCTTCCAACACCCAGTGTGAGGCCCCCTAATTGGCTTCAAATGTAGCTGCGGTCTTCCTGAGGCACTTAACGATCCTGGGTGATGAGCTTTCTCACTCTCAATATGTGTTTAATGCTTTATTCATGAGTACAGATCAGTGGTGACATTAATCCCAGGGGAGCTTTAATGATGTATGTGTTTGGTGCAGTCCCCAGCTCCTGACCCTTAGGTGCTAGATCTGTTTGGGGCCACGTGAAATGTTTTGCATCACTTGCAAGAAGGCAAAAAGAGATGCTGTTTTTTCTCAGGAAAAGAAGAGGTATTTCACAGCCAAACCTTGTTCTACTGTGGAATATTTGTCAGACTGTGGAAAGCAAACATGTAGAAATTTCTAACACTTCTTTTAAAGGAAAGAGTGGGGCTTGTCAAAACCAGAACAATTATTCTATTCCTCCATTTGGTAATTCATTCATCAATCCACCCATCCATCCACTCATCAACTCAGCCATTCATTCTTCTGTCCATCTATCCATTCTCCCATCCATCAAGCCTTCTTTCCATTCACCTACCCACATCCCATTCATTCATCCCTCCACTCAATTATACACCTACCCATCTACCCATTCATCACTCCATCCCTCCATGCATCCACTACCCACCACCCCATCCCTTCGTCTTTCCATCCATCCTTTCATCCATCCATCAATTCTTCCATCCATCCACCTACTCACCCATTCATCCAATTATCCTTCCCCTTCATGTACTCATCCATCTACCCGCCCACCCAAACACCTATCACAGGCTGAGGCCCACTCTGTTTTGCCAGCCCTGGGGTCAACGTATGTGTCCAGCCAGCTGGGAATGGCCAGTGACGTCACCTTTCTGAGCTTACATTTCTTCACCTGTCAAATGAGACCATGTTGGTAACACACTAAGCCCGAAAGCCTGGCCCAGAGCAAGCATTTACTACAGTTAAGCCACAGTCATCGTCAGGAGTAATAATAATAATAATATACTCTGAAATAGGTACCTTTTCCCCCGTTCTACACAGGAGGAACCCGAGCTACCGCACTCCAGCTCTGTTGCCTCTCAGAACACAGAAGTGAAATGCACAGGAGCCTGGCTGGGCCCTACCCCGGGAACTGTCCCTTGTCACCTGAGTCACTATGACTTCTAGATCTCCGGGGGTCCCTTGGGGCCCAGGTGCCAAGGGCCTGCGGGGGAGGAGGCCAGAGGCTGTAATTTTCTACCTCTGGAAACAGTGAAAAGATTAAAAACAAAAAGATTTTCATTTCATCATTTGTTTTCTGTAAATAGCTCCTTTCTTTCCCACTGCCCTTAAACCATTTTGAACAAAGTTGGCTTGGGGTTTCCAGGGTTCTCTCTTGTTTCTCTCCTTCCAGGTGAAAGAGAAGCTCATTTTAACTTGGCCTGGCACAGACGGACCCTGTGTTTACAGTCCTAAATTCTTCCTTAAGTAAAATTTAAGACCATCTGCAATGACCTGCATAACTGACCTGCAGCTGTGATTCTTGGTTGAGTTTCTAAAATGCATATATTAGGCCCAAGCCTGCTAATGCGCTGAAATAATTACCCTTGGCGAGAGGGAGGTGTTAATGCCTTAGGTGTTCGCCTGCCAGGTGTCTTGCAGTTAATGGGAAACATAGGGTCAACCTCTCCGTTCATTTGCTATCAAGTTGCTGTTTTCCTACTCTTCTCAGGAGTTGCTGGCTCTGTTACCAACCTAAGTGATGGCAGCCACTTGATGATGGGCCAGAAGAAGGCGTGGGTGCCCCCATCTGTGCCCCTAAGTGGTGTCCTTGGGAACAGACCTCAGACCCAGTGGTCCCACCATCTGGAATTCACACCTTGTCTACTCTCCTCCTTCATTGCACCACAGTTGGTCTGTGTGACCAATAGAATCTGCAGAAGTAAGGCTATGTCACTTCCCAGATTGGGCCTTAACATTTACTGCAGCTCCCAAGTTTGCATCTCTCTCTCTCTTTTTCTGCCTCTCTCTGTCTCTTATTGTCTCTCTATGTGCCTGTCTCTGTCTCTCTCTGTGTCCGTCTCTTTGTCTGTCTGTCTCCCTCTGTCTCCCCCTCTCTGTCACTCTGCTTCTCTGCCCTCCCTGTCTTTCTGTTTGGGATCTTTGGCTCTGGGGAAGCCGCTGCAATGCCATGAGCAGCCCTGTGGAGAGGTCACGTGATAAGGGGCTGGAATCTCAGCGACCATGTGAGTGACTCAGGAGCAAGTCCTCAGGCCACAGGAGAGGCTTCGGATGAGCATAGCCCTGACTGTGAACTTGGCTGATTTTTCCTGTAGGAGAATATCTGGGATCAAGGGAGAGCGGAGATGTTCACTAACTTACCTCCAAGCCAGTGGATGGGAAAATGATCACTTACATCCTCTGGAATGTAAGAAGATAGTTACAAGAAATGAGCTAGAGAGCCTTGTTTGCTACAGTTATAAATGACTACATTAGAATGTTCTGTGATAGAAATATAGAAGGGAAGTGGATTGGTATTTTTTTGAGTGTCAACAATAATGATAGTTACTGTTCACTGTTTCCTACTTGTCATCTGGTGCACACACTTTTTACATATATGATCTAATTCATTCTGCATGTCAAACGTGACAGGACTGAGGCTCAGGGAGGTGCTGTGACTTGCCCAAGGTCACACAGCTATGCAGCAAGTGAGTGTGGGCTCAACCCTGGGATGTCTCCTTTGCAAGAGAGTGAATAATGAATGGGTCGCATGTGGAAGGGATAGTATCTCAGAGCTTGAAGCCACCAAGGTTCTGTAGACTGTGGTCATGCTCTCAAAAAAAAAAAAAAAGTAAACATGAGACACAGACTGGCAAAATATTTTTCCCCAGATGTGTGAACTTATAAGACAAATTTTTTTTAATATTCAGATTGAATCATATTTAAGCATGCATTTAATAAATAGTCTATTTTGGAAAGAAGAAAATTCCATGAAGGGAAACCAAAAATTATACAGAAATATTTATTCCTATTGACGTAAGTCAACAGCATATCTGAAGAGTGGAAATTGAGACGATTCTGGAAAACTGGGCACATGTGATTGTCATGGGTACGTGTTCCAGGTGAGCTGTGGAGTGAAAGCTTTGGCCGCCCCTTCCTGCAGGTGCTACAGCCAGCTGGGCTTCGGCTCCTGGCTGTGCCTGTGTCGATTACAGTTCGCATTCCATATTATTTTGTATTAGTATCAGGAATGCGGCACAGTGGTTGGAAAACCATGTATTTTACAAAGGACCCCCTCCACTATTACAGCATTATTGGTTATATTCCCTATACTGTACTGTATTTTGCCATGTATAATGCTCTCCTATGTGTGATGTGTACCCATGTTTTTGGACCAAACTTCCAGGAAAAATTTTTTCATTTTAATTGTTTAATTCAAATTTTTATTTATATTTAGAACAAAACTGATTATCACATTCCAGGGTATTATTTTGCATGTAGATATCATTGTTACTTTCTGGAGTTATACTTTTAACCCATAAGTATAAATAAAAGAATAAAAAACATCTGTCCTGGTTGGTGTGGCTCCGTGGATTGAGTGCTGGTCTGTGAACTGAAAGGTCGCCAGTTCGAATCCCAGTCAGGGCACATGCCTGGGTTGCAGGCCAGGTCGCCAGTTGGGGGCATGCGAAGGGCAGCCGATCAACATATCTCTCCCATGCTGCTGTTTCTCTCCCCCTCTTTCTCCCTCCATTCCCCTCTCTCTAAAAATAAATATTTAAAATATTTTTATAGATATGGTATTAGTACTACCCATGTATAATGTACATCCTTATTTTTTCCTCAAAAAGTTGGACCAAAAAAATGTGCATTATACACCACAAGATATGGTACTTTACATCCCTGTGACATTTTGCGCTTCTTATAAGAAGCACACCTTCACCTTTTCCACCCAGTCCCCCAGTACCCCTCCCTTCTGGCAACTATCAGTCTGTTCTCTGTGTCTATGAGTCTGTTTCAAATTTGCTCGTTCATTTATTTTGTTCTTTAGATTCCACATGTAAGTGAAATCATATGGTATTTGTCTTTCTCTGTCTGACGTATGTAACGTAGCATAAAACCCTCTAGGTTCATCCATGCTGTTGCAAATGATAAGATTTCATTCTTTCTTTATGGCCAAGTAATATGTATTCCCTTGTGTGAATGTACCACAACTTTTTTTATCCACTCGTCTACTGACGGGTCCTTGGGCTGCTTCCACACCTTGGCTCTTGTAAATAATGCTACAGTGAACACTGGGGTGCATACTCTTTCAAATTCGTGTTCTGGGTTTCTTTGGCCATATTTCCAGAAGTGGAATCTCTGGGTCATGAGCCAGTTCCATTTTTAATTTTTTGAAGAGCTTCCATGCCATTTTCCAGGGTGACCGCACCCGTCTGCGTTCCCACCAGCGGTGCACGAGGGCTCTCTTTTCACCACATCCTCGCCAGCACTTGTTTGTTGGGCTTTTAAAAAAGTTTTATTTTGTGATAACTTTAGATTTATTGAAAAGTTTCAATGACGGAACAGATTTTCCCAGATCCCTGGCACCCAGGTTTCCCCTAATGTATCTTATATAATCATGGCATTTGCCAAAACTAAGAAACCAACATTGCTATTAATTAAATTCCAGATGGTATTTGGATTTCACCAGCTTTCCACTAATGTCCTTTTCCTGTTATGGGATCCAGCTGAGGACACCACTGTGTATTTCTCACATTCTTTTTGAGTAAACCTGAATTTGTTTCTAAAATCTTGGACGCCAGAGCTGAAGTTTTGCTGGCTAGTCAGGGATCCACTCAGTATGTCCCGATCACTTCTTGCAGTTTACGCCTATCTCCTCCCGTGCTGTGGAGGTCTCCGGGGGTAGATACCTTTTATCTCCTGGACCAGCTCTGATCTATTCACTCATCCGACTGGAGCTGTGTATCAGGACAAGAACAGGGCCCCATCTGAACTCTGTGATCAACTAGCAATGTCTGTCCCAGGTGTGGGAGTGGAGAAAGGTGACATGTACTGAGTGTCTGCCATCTGGCACCGGAATGTTTCACACTGAACGTTCTGACCCCACGTCCAGGAGGAGAGCCTGTATTTGAATGTGGAGAAGAAGTGGGGTGTTTCTGCCATCATAGTCACACACAGCCAGCCATAGGGTGGTGGCAGTGGCGGCGGCGGTGGTGACGATATAAAAACAGTGCCATCTGTGGAGAGCTTCATATGTCCCAGGCACTGTACTAACTGTGCCCCGTGAGCATGGCACCCACTCCTCATAATGGCCCTGGGGGGCAGGCTGCGGTTTTCACCCCCATTTTACAGATGACGAAACAAGGCAGGTAAGCTAAGGGACTTCTTCCAGTCCCCGCAGCTGGAAGCGCCTTTGCAGAGGAGCCGTTGCTCCCCGGGGAAGGCAAGTTTGCCAAGCCCTCGCTGCTTAGAGGGGCTCCACCTCAGCCCCGTGTCACCCCCTCCTTCTCCGAACATGTTCCTCATCACCTGAGAAGCAACCTGGGTTGAGCTACGGCCACCATGGCCTCCTGAGGGATCTTTCCACAGGGGTTTGGAGCAAGAGCAGGACCGGGTGCAGCTTCCCAGCGGAGACAGGTAGGGAGGGCCGCGCATCTGCATGCCCAAGAGGATTTCTGCTGGATTCAGTTCAGAAACTGTCCTTAAATGGGTAATGTTGATCTGTGCCGGGGTGCACGTTAAAATTTGGTTTCAAGCGAAAAATTGCCGTCCCCTTAAAGGGACGCCTTCACCGATTGCAAGAATAGGTTTTTGGGTAAAGTCCTCAGTCGTCAGGGGCCCTGTGACCCGGGAAACCCTGCTCCCTGTGTCCTTTCCCGGCCTCTCGGTCGCACCAGGCTGCTCCACCGGTTCTCACGTCCATCCTCTTTCCTTTGCTCCACTCACCCTCCTGCCAGGAGAGGCCTCCCTGCCTCCCTTTCTCCCTCTCAGAGTCCCCTTTCTTGTGGCTGCTGCCATGTGGGCCCTGTCTCATCCTTGCCTGTACCTTCTTCCAGCCTGGAAGTCTCTGGAAGGTGGCAATGTGTCTTTATGTTCCCAGTGCTTAGCCTCGCACTTGGGGTAGAGGTGGGACAGGAAGTTTATCATTATTTTTTTAATCCTCACCTGAGGAAATTTTTTCATTGCTTTTAGAGAGAGAGGAAGGGAGGGAGAAAGAGAGAAACATTGATGTGAAAGGGAAACCTCTATCGGTTGCCTTCCTGAAGGCGCCCCAGCCGGGGTTCAAACCTGCAACCTGAGTGTGTGTCTCCCCAGGAATCCAGCCCGCGACCTTTCGGTTTATGGGATGGCCCTCCAACCCATAGGGAGGTTCTTTTTTATTTTTTTTTAAGATTTTATTTATTTATTTTTAGAGAGAGAGGAAAGGAGGGAGGAAGAGAGGGAGGGAAACATCAGTGTGAGAGAGAAACATCAATCAGTTGCCTCGTATACTCCCTGACTGGGATGAACCCCAAACCCAGGCATGTGCCCTGAGCGGGGAATCAAACTAGCACCCTTTCAATTTGCAGGGCGATGCCCAACCAACTGAGCCACATGGGTCAGGTGGAGCAGGAAGGTTCTCCAAAAATGAGCAGGCCTCTAGCTGAGAGGAGTCTTACATCTTCCAGCTACTTCTTTAGAATTGCAGGAGCTCCAGGCAGCATCTGTGGTAGAGGAATGATTAAAAACATCCCGCATTTGTTGCTCTTCTACTGCCCTGTGTAGTGGTCATAAATCATCTTATTTCACCCTCACCATAATCATCTGGGTGGAATGTTTTATCCCTTTTTATAGAGGTTATGGAAACTAAAATTATTTGCCCAGGACCCCAAAGCCACCAGGCATTGTTGCTGATACTCAAACCCAGCAGCGCCCAGAACCCGGGCTCCCAATCTGCAGGGATTGTCAGGGCTGAAGAGGGTGGTGGGGCCAGGACTGCAGGGTTTGGGGCAAGTGCCCCCCCACGCCCCCTCGCTCCGTCTCCTCACCGCCCACCTGGGCCAGCAGCCCAGGCTGCCGTGCGCCGAGCTCCTCTATGCCTTTCCGCTTGGCTGGGGAGCTGCAGCCGCAGCGCACGGAGCTGACCTACTCCTTAAAGTGCTATTGTGAAGACAAAATAAAAATCAGTTACCTTAAGCTTTGCAGAAATCTTCAAGTGTATTAAAACTGTCCCACCCAATATCAGTACTGTGAACATTATAAAGAGATAAACAGATCATTGTGTAAATTGTTAAATCCCGTAAGTTATTTGGTCATTGAACAAACTGATTCGTTGGGGCAAGTGGCAAGAGGCCATTGGATCCCGGTCAGGGATGCTGCTAAGCCCATGCAGTGGGCGACTGGGACTCAGTTCCATTGGGGACCTTCTGAGGAAGTATGTAACGTGAACCCAGAAATCGTCCGCTGCAGACAGAGGGAGTGAGTGTTTATCCACTGGCTCTGATGTCCCGCTGGTGAAGGGCAGTCCCACAGGGTGATACGTTGATACTTTTACAATGAAATGGGTTTCCGGAGGCTCCGCAGGAGGCGGTAACAGAGAAACGGGGCAGAAAGTAAGACGCGCTCAGTGCCGTAAGGCAAGGCACTGCTGGCACGCGTCTACCAGCTGGTTGCTGCAGAAATTGCTGGAGGAAAATGGTGGGCTCAGAGGATAGCATGCGGGGCTTGGAAAGTCCAGCATGCCAGCCTCCAAGATCTACCAGCTCTTCCCCAGACGCGCCCTGAGGTTTCCCACTGCCACCTTTCCTCAAGTGGTTCCTCTTTCTGAGTCAGGTCACATTTCTCCCAGGCCAGATGGAAAATAGGTAATTCATTTGACCAACATCCCATTTAAAGAGCTTTCCATGAGCTATATTTATTGCTCTTAGTATAGGGTTCTGGCACAGAGTCTAATGAAAGTTGTTATTCCATTCACAATAATGTTATCTAATATTAGATTTATTAGATTCACAGTATTATTTACGTGTCAAGGGCAGGTTGGAGAATATTTACTGGCTGGTTTGCTGTAGAATTTGTGTGTGGTTTATGCATTCGTCTCAAACCAGCCAGACTTCTTGGGCTCCTCCCAAGGTCAAACACAGAAGTCCAAACGCTCATCACAAGATAGATGGGAATTACAGATGTTGGGGGGTTAAAACATTCCTTTTTTTCAACATAAGCTGTTTGTGGTTCTCTCTGTCCCTTACTTCTAGGTGAGTTTATTTTTCCTGACTGCCATTACTAACTAAACCCTGTCTGCCTCACTTGTAAGTTCCAGACAGGGGGGCTGAATTTCTGGAGGTGGAGTTGATTATATTACAGAGCAGGGCTTGAAGACACAAAGCTAGTTGGCACTGAACCCACTTCCTTGTGAGCACTGTAGAGGAAATCTATTTGGCTTTTTGGGTTGTCTGCTTTGGAAGAAATCCTAACTCTGTTGTATAGTAAATGTGATAGATGCTACTAAACACGTCATTCATTCATTCATTCATTCATTCATTCATTCAACAATTATTTCCCAGCACTTACTACATGTTCGGGCTGGGCTCAGTAATGCACATATGTGATCTCATTCAGTGCCCTTCATAACCCCCAGATGCAGGCAGTCTCCTCATTGCACAGATGTGGCTGGTTTGGTCAAAGAGATGGAGTAAAAATGCCCCCCAGCCCCTACCTTTGTGCTATTTTTCTCATGTATTTCGCTTCCACATAGGTTATATGCTCCACAATACGTTGTTTTTATATTTTTATTAAATAGTTAATGGTATTTTATTGGCTGTCCTAAGGTTTAGAATATGCATCTTTAATTTTTCACAGACTACCTTCAACTAATATATTACTTCATGTGTAGTGTAAGAACTTTGTCATTGTCTGCTCCCGAGATTCCTGTCACCTTTTGTGCTACTGTTGTTATGCATTACTTTTACCTAGCCTACAAATCCGCAGTCTTTGGCTTCCATTTTTGCTTTAGACACTCAATATTTTAGAGTGATTAAAAAAGACGTTTATACTTACCATCATTTAAACGAGTTCCAGAGCTCTTGATTTTTTTGTGTAGATCCAAGTTTCTGTCTCATTTCATACTCCTTCTGCCTAAAAGACTTACTTTGGTTCTGGCTGATGTGTCTCAGTTGGTTGGAGCATTGTCTCATACACCAACAGGTCATGGGTTCGATCCCTGGTCAGGGCACATATCTAGGTTGTGGGTCCTGTCCTTGATTAGGTGCATATGGGAGGCAACTTATCCATGTTTCTCTCTTATTGATAGTTTTCTTTCTCTCTTCCTTCCTCTCTTTCTAGAATCAAATATAGCCTAAAAAAAACCCAAAACCCTTAAAAATACTTTAATATCTTGCAGCAAATGTCTACTGGTAAGTAATCATCTCAGATTTTGTTTTTCTGAAAATTAAAAGAAATTGTTTTCACTTATGAAAGGTATTTTTTTTCCTGGGGGTAGAAGTCTGTGTTGACATTTATTTTTCTCTCAATGCTTTAAAGATGAGGCTTCATTTTCCTCTGTATTATATAGTTTCTAATGAGAATTCTGCTGTCATTTTTATGTTTCTTAATTTCTTTGGCTGCCATTAAGATTTTCCTTTTCCTCTTTGTCTTTTGGTATTTTGAATATAATCTGTTTTTAAAAAAAATCTTTTTGGATTTGTGACTTGATACCTTTCGTTGGTTTTTATAAACTTCTCAGCCATTATCTCTTCAAATAGATTTTCTACTTTGTTGTCTCTCTTTCTCCCTGGGATTTCAGTCACATGTGTGTTAGATTATTTATGTTGCTTCACGTGTCTTTAAAGACTCCTCATTGTTGTCATCATCATCAGTGTTCTCCCTCCCTCCTTCCTCCTCCCCTTCCCTTCCCTTCTCCACATTCGCAAAGTCTGATTCATATCCAAGAGATAGATCCTGTCTATCTGGCAGCACCTCCAGGGGGAGGCAGCCCTTCCCAGTGCCCTGTGCAGTGTCGGGTGGGAGTGGCGGATGCAAAGGGGACTTCTCACCTCATTACTTGGTACAGTAAGTAGGTCCAATTTATCTGTTTTGTTGCTTTCATTGCTTGTGCTATTGGTGTCATACCTAGGAATCCACTGGAGATTCCAACGGCATGAAGATTTACCTCTATGTTTTCCTTTAAGAGCTTAAAATTATAGCTCTTGTATTTAGCCCTTGATCCAGTTTGAGTTTAATATTGTGTATGGTGTGACATAGGACTCCAACTTTATTCTTTGCATGTAAGCACACTTTGATTTCCTTCTTCAAAGGATCTTTGACTATTGGGTGGGGAACAGATTGTAGGGGCAAGAAGGAAGCAGGGTAAGTAATTTCCCACAGTTATGTGCTTATCTGCCTCTAACAAAAAGTATGCTGAAATGCCAGCTAATAAAGTTGAGAGGACAATTTAGAAAGTACCAATCAATTATGGTAGTAATTGATTCAGAGAAGAATCAGTAGTAGATGCTAAGACCAGTGGGTGAAGGCGTGTTTCCTTCCTTCCTCCCCTCCCTCCTTCCCTCCCTCCTTCCCTCCCTCCTTCCTTCCTTCCTTCCTTCCTTCCTTCCTTCCTTCCTTCCTTCCTTCCTTCCTTCCTTCCTT
>PVJD01019174.1:0-12386 GCA_004026545.1 Mormoops blainvillei | reverse complement strand
CCATCACCACAACCTAAATTCATAGCCCCCTAAGAAACCCCATCCTCATTAGCAGTCACGCCCCTTCCCCCTCACCCTCACTCCCAGTCCCTGGCGACCGCGGATCTGCCTGCTCTGTAGATTTGCCTTGTTCTGGACGTGTCAGGTCAGCTCAGTCGTACAGTAAGTGCCTTTTTGTGGCTACCTCCTGAGGCCTGTTTCTTCCCTCCCCTACGTGAAAACTGCCCAGCGGCGGCCCGTGTTCCACTCGCTCCCGCCATTCTTAGCCCTTCTGAGCTGCGCTCGCCCTCCAGCCACGGTTCTGCGGCCACCCTGTCCCTCTCCTCCCAGCTCCTGTTTACCTCCTACATCATCTGCGACGCCCGGATCTTCTAGACCTGCCTGCACTGTCCACTGTGATGACCCCCTAGCCACTGTAGCTATTTAATAAATTTCATCCCTGAATTTCTCTGTGAAACCACATGTGAGTAGCGGCTTCCATACTGGACATAGAACACGTCCATCACTGCAGTCAGTTACAGGGCCAGGACTGTTCTAGACAGTTACTTGGCTTTTAAGAAGGCAAACTACCATTTACGAGTCATAGTCACTGTAGTAGTCCAGCAAGTGACAGCGCAGGGAGGTAGAAACAGGCACAGAGAAACCTCAGCTCTAAGTAGGAAAGTTGGGTTTTAACCCAGGTCCTCTAGGCCAAAGTACCTGCAGAATGTCGTCCTTACGGAGTATCTGGGGGGCCCTGGTGGGAATCCCACCTCCAGAACGGAACTCCGTGAAGGCAGTGACCAACTGTGTCTTAGTCCTCACTGGGACCCCAGGGCTGGCAGATCAGTATTCAGGAAATATTTAGTGAGTGAGTAAATGAACAAATAAATACCAAAAGATGACAGTTATTTTTGTCCAAGAGCTGCCGAGAGAGGGCGCTTCCAGCCTCACGGCACACACACGCTACACTGGAGTTTTATTGAGAAATTTCTACCGACTCCAGGAGAAAAGGGAATAACTTCCCTTTGAGCCTGGTTTACAGATTGTGAGCTCCCAGCTCGTACCCCAATTCTTCAGGCCCTCAGTGGCCGTGAGGTAAATGACAGCCAAGTCCCTTAGAGCCACGTGACAGGAATCCTGCTGCTACAGCTTCTGAGGCAGATCGTGAGGGCCTGTCCTCTGGGAAGTGGGTGCCAGCAGCTGCTCCCCAGGCCTTCTGCTGCTGGAGGGACCCTCCAGTGCCTGAGGCTGACATGACACCACGACCTTTTTAAAAAGTCATTTGAGGGTTTTTTAATGGAAAACACTCATGTGGTTACAGGGATGGGAAAAGCTTGTGCTTAGGGCCTCTTACTGTCGTTCCCATACCGGCTGTGTGGCCTTAGGCAAGGGGCATGGTTCTCTCAGCCTCAGATCCCCAGTCTGCCCGATGGCAATGAAAACACCCACCCCCCACACACCAGTTGGGAAGATGAGAGAATGCCCCAACCGCTTGGCACAGTGCCACCTTGGCAGGTGCTCGTTCAAGTTGCTAACAACTCTAAATACAAGTAAGTTAAAAGGGAGCGTTTTCCCACCTCCCACTGCCCATTGATAAACAGGTGGAGTAGGTGGGCTTCCAGAATTTTTCTCTCCGTATACAAAAATATGTACATATGTAATTTTTGTTAATAAAAACGAGATCATGTTGTGTTGTCCCGAATGTTCTGCAGCTTGCAATTTTTCAGTTACTATGTCAGGGCCCCCTTCCATCTGGGGACAGACACCAGTTATCGACAGCTTGTATCATTACAGGCTACATAGCATTTCCTGCCTTCTCAACTGCTCTCCTATTGGACACGGGTTATTTCTGTTTTTTTCTCTGGTATAAGTAGTAAGAGCTAATTCATCAGAGGGACATACTAGTTCAGCATCTTGTCTTCAAAACAAGTTCTTACTTTATCTCATTTGGTTTTCACAGAAACCCACCCCCGGCGTCTCTAGATAGCAGTGTGGTCTTGGGCCGTTCACCTTACTGCTTGTGCCTCAGTTTCCTTATCTGTAAACTGTAGGTAACGCTTAGTTCAGGAAATGTTATTGTGATCCTACCCCTCTCTCACTTCGCCAGGTGCTGTGCAGGGGCTGGTGGCACAAAGAGAAACGACAGCGCTTGCCCTAAAGGGGCACGACCTTGTCCTCAGTGTGTGCGACAGTCAGCAAAAAGCTGACAACTCTGGGGCAGAGGAAGCCTTCCTCCTATCAGGTTGTCAAGTTTTGAAATCTTTTGAGTTCTCAGGTACCCGGAAGACCGTGGTCCCTGGCACCTTTGGGGCGCAGCTGAGGGCTGCCCACCTCCTTTTCTTCCTGCCGGAGACTTGGGTCTGGATTACTGAGCTGGAGGGAATCTTCTGGTTCTTCAACCCTTTCCCTGTGGGCCCAGCTTCCTTCCTCTCTGGCAGTTCAAGCCAGGACTCACCTTCCAGATGAGAGGATGATCCCAGCCAACTCTCCTGGGCAGAGACTCCCTCCCCGTCCCCTTCCCAGCTTCCTGTGGTCCAGGTTCAAGGGCACTTTCCCCTGGAGAGGCCCAGTGGCCTTGTCTTGCCCATGGGCCTATGCCTGTATCCGCTCTACTTCTGCTGAGCCAGGACCCTGGGGCACAGACCCCTGAACTTGCCGTGCGCCACCCCCCACCCCAGACTGCCCCTCTCTGGACCCATTTTGCTGGCAGTAAACAGGAGGCCATCTCTGTGTGTGATGGGCCAGGACATGGCAAGTCGGCTGCTGAGCCTGCAGCAACGGCTTTACCTTTCAAAATTAAACTTTCATTCTTCCCCGTTTTTACGATTCATTCATTCGACGTAGTTATTAGGTGGCCACTGTCTGTCAGCCCTTGCTCGGGTTACAGTCAGTGATGAATGAGACAACGTTCCTGCCCACACATCTGAGTGGGGGAAGCAGACACAAAGCAAATAACCTCAACAATGAATATAAAACTCCAGAGAGAAATCTTGTACTGGAATGAAATTTAATTCTCTGAGGGTATAATTCGCTAATTCACCCCTAGGACCTAACCCCAGATGTCTTATAGATAGATAGATGATAGATACACAGACACACACACTCTCAAGAAAAATGAAAGCATGCTCACATGGAAACGTGCATAAATGTTTATGGCATCATCATAATAGCCAAAAAGTGAAATACCCCAAATGTCCGTCGACTAATGAGTGGATAAAATGGTAAATCCATACAATGAGTACTATTAGCCATAGAAAGGAAGGCAGTACTGGTTCATCCTACAGTATGGGTGAACCTTGAAGACATTATGCTAAGGGAAAGAAGCCAGTCATAAAAAGCCATACATTGTATGACCCCATTATATGAACTGTCTGAAATAGACAAATCCATAGAAAGTAGAGCGTGGTCATGGGATATATTAATCCACTCAGTCTGCTGTAACAAAGGACCAGAGACCGGGAGACTTGGACAATAAAAGTTCACGTTCTCTCAGTTCTGGAGGCCAGAAGTCAGAGATCAAAGTGTTGAAAGGGCAGGTTTCCTTCTGAGGCCTCTCTCCTTGGCTTGTGGATGACCATCTTTTTCCTGTGTCCTCCACGGTCTTCCTCTATGTGTCTGTGTCCTGATGTCTTCTCACGACACTAGGCACAGTGGATTAGGGCCCATGCTAATGACATCACTTTGCCTCTTTAAAGACGGATTTCCAAATCAGTCACATTCCAAAGTACTGGGGGCTACGACTTCAACCTAAGAATGGTGGTTAAGGGGGCACAATTCGGCCCATAACATGAGGAGGAATGGGGAGTAACTGCTGATGAACATGGGGCTTCTTTTTGGGGTGATGAAAATGTCCTGGAATTAGTGATGATCAATGCTAAAAACCACTGTCCTACTCATGCAAGCAGGGGCCCGGTTTGTGGAGAGGGAGGAGAAAAATGGGTTGTGACAAGCTGGCGGGTTGGCAGAGGTCCTGTTCACTGAGGGTCTGTCAAACCCAGGAGCCCCAGTACTTCGAATGTCTGCTCCCCGCAAGAGACTTTGTCCTTCTCCACAGTGTCTGGCATGAAAACTATTAGAGACTCTTTCATGTTGGGATTGGAATTGGGACTATTATTTATTTATTTATTTATTTATTCATCCTCACTTGAGGACATGCTTAATGATTTATTAATTTTAGAGACTGGGGAAGGGAGGGGGAGAGAGAGGGAGAGAAGCATCTATGGGAGACAGCAACATTGAGCCTCTCATATGTACCCCAACTGGGACGGAACGTGCAACACAGGCTTGTGCCCAGACCGGGAGTTGAACCCACAACCTTTCAGTTTGCAAGACGCTGCTCCAACCAACTGAGCCACACCGACCAGGACGGGACACTTTTTAAACCTCCATGGGCCAGCTTCCTTCCCCGGTGGGCAGTTGGCCGTGGAACAGACGCAGCTCAGAGTGACCTCTTGCTTGTCGACACGTGGGGGTGTTTCCTGTGTGCCAGGCACTGTTCTAAGTCCTTGTCAACTAGTATGCCACTTATTTGTTCTTCTAACAATCCAGTGAGGTAGGTACCATTTCTCTCTTGTCCAAGGTCACACCTCCCACACACTGAACAAGTGGCAGCCTGGCTCCAGGGTCCATGCTGTGACCCAAAACTGTGCTGCCTCATAATGACCCTACGAGTTAGGGTTTATCAGCCTATTGGTGTCCTAATTTTACAGATGAGGAAACGGAGGCCCAACAAGGTCAGTGACTTGGCGTGGGTCACACCATGAGTTAGGGTATTGGGAACGGTGTGGGCAAGTGCACGTGGGTAAATGGCCTTGGTGCCTGGGAAACCACAGGGACAAAGCCTGGGGGTGGGTGGGTCTGGTGGGGAGGCTGTGCTGGGGGAGAGGCAGGGCTCGGGGCTGGGCACTGCCCCTGCCTCCCGCTGCCTGGGTGCCCAGGCTCAGCCCTGCTTCCTCCAGCTCTCAACCCACCCCCGGAGGCCGCTCCTTAGCAAGGCTGCGGGAGAGCCTGCCTTGCCAGGAGGGCCAGGGCCAGCGTCAGCGGTGCTCAAGAGACGCCCAAGAGACACCCAAGGGGCTGCGCAGGGGGCAGGGTGCCGGCATCCCTGGGAAGCCACCTCCCAGCTTGGGGGAGGCGGGGCGGCAGAGGCCCTCGTGACCTTGCGGCTGACATTCCTCAGTGGCCACGTGGCCCCAACTGGCAGGGACAGCTGCAGACAGGGGCCGGACCAGCTTTGTTCCCAGGGTGGCCCCCGTTCTCCATCAGGCCCTGCTCGACTCCTGCCTGGTGCTGTTTTCCTTCCTGGGGGGTCAGTGGGCAGCTGGCACTGTGGGTCCTCTGCCATGAGAGCCTAGAGGCCGGGAGCCACCAGGGTCTGTCCGCGTGAGGCGTGGGCCTCTGGGAGGATGGGGCAGGACCAGACAAAACAGCAGATCGAGAAGGGGCTCCAGCTGTACCAGTCTAACCAGACAGAGAAGGCGCTGCAGGTGTGGATGAAGGTGCTGGAGAAGAGCTCGGACCTCGTGGGGCGCTTCCGTGTGCTCGGCTGCCTGGTTACGGCCCACTCGGAGATGGGCCGCTACAAGGAGATGCTGAAGGTGGGAGCGCCCCGCAACTGACGTCGGAGGGTGGGGCAGAGCTGGATTTCTCCCAGGCTTTACCGCCACCCTTCTGCGTCCTCAGGCTCTGCTAGTCCCACAAGCTAACAGCCGAGGACTGAGGCTCTGAACCCACATCTGACGCCCTGGGTCTTAGATGCTGAGTCTTGGCTTGGGATTTGGGCCTGTGGCCTTCCTTAAACTTCAGGGTTCAGGGGATCTCGAGACCAAGAGGTCTAGACTCCAGCCTTCCTGTTTGGGGCTCTGGGCCTGAGTCTGGGGAGCGGGGGATGCTGGCTCTAGGGTTGAGGCTAGGGGTGGATGGGTGGTGGCGACCAAAGACCTAGGCTGGGCTAGGAAAGGTGGAAGCTCTGGGTCTGAGCTTGGGAGGTGGAGGCTTCTGGGCTGAAGCTTCTAGTCCGTGGCGGGGAGCAGAGAATGCCTGTGAGGTTGGGCGTGGGAGGCCAGGGCCTGGAGGCGAGGCCAGCGGGGTGGAGGCTCCAGAGCGAGGCTGAGGCTGATGGCGGCGTGCCCACGCCCCCGTGGGCAGTTTGCCGTGGTGCAGATCGACACGGCTCGGGAGCTGGAGGATGCCAACTTCCTCCTGGAAAGCTACCTGAACCTGGCACGCAGCAACGAGAAGCTGTGCGAGTTCCACAAGACCATCTCCTACTGCAAGACCTGCCTCGGCCTGCCTGGCACCAGGGCGGGCGCCCAGCTGGGAGGCCAGGTCAGCCTGAGCATGGGCAATGCCTTCCTGGGCCTCAGCCTCTTCCAGAAGGCCCTGGAGAGCTTCGAGAAGGCCCTGCGCTATGCCCACAACAACGACGATGCCATGCTTGAGTGCCGCGTCTGCTGCAGCCTGGGCAGCTTCTACGCCCAGGTCAAGGTGCGCGCGGGCCCCAGGGGGAGGGCGGTGGTGGGCTCGGGCGCCCCTTCCATTACCTTATTTGTTCAGTGGTCCGTGTAGGAAGGGACAAGGCAGAAGAAAGTCCGAGAACCCGAGAGTCCAAGAGGGAAAACGCTTACCCAGGAAGGTAAAGACTCGGTCAGGAACGAGAGCCGGAATTCAAACCTTGACCTGTCTGCCTGACCCTGGGGGAATGGGAGGCCCCTGTGTGAGGATGGGCCGTGGAGCTGCTCTGCCACTCGCCTGCTGTGTGCTCGTCTCCAAATGTTGGCAGGTGTACCTAGATAACGAGGGAAAGCAGGACCTCCCGTATAGCATGTTTGTAAGGATTCATTCATCCAGTAATTATTGAGCATTTGCTGTACGCCAGGCACTGCTGGCCTGGGGTGCTGCAGTGAAAACTGGCCTAAGGAAGGTTGCTCTCTAGTTGCGGGAGAAAGAGGCTAAACACAATGAGTAAGTCAGTTACACAGCCCGCCAGAAAGTACTTCTTAGGAGGAAGGAAAGCAGGGAACGGGGCGAGAGGGGCTGAGGGGGGTGCTGCAGTGTCCAGCTGGATGCTGGAAGGCCTCACAGAGGTGATATCAGTGACTTGAAGGGGGAGAGAGGGTGAACCATGCAAAAATCTGGGGAAAGGATGAAAGAGAAGGAACGGCCAAGGGAAAGCTCTGCCCTGGTGGAGCATACCTGGCCTGTTTCAGGGAGGACGGACGCCGGCATGGCTGCAGCAGGCAGTGAGAGGAGAGAGGAGGCAGGGGTCTCAGGGCGAGGGGGAGGGGAGAAGGCCGATTGGGAGCGGACTGCTGGGGTCAGTGACCACGGGCTTCTGGTCCTGAGCATTTGTTCTTTCTCTAGGCGTGCAGGCTGTGCTTGGCCCATGGCAGATGTTAGCGCCCAGCACGTAGTAGGTGCATGGTAAATCCAGGGGAAAATGAGAGTGTGGAAGGTTTTGGATCGGAGCTGGGTGGTAAGGAAATGAGAGTCACCCAGGGTAACACTGAGGGTTTTGTTTTCAGCAGCTAGACAGACAGGGAAGCCACTCAGTGAGCTGCAAGAGTATCGGAGAGAAATAGGGATGTTTTCAAACCTTTTTTTACTGTGAAGAAAATTAACCATACAGGAAAGTCGAGAGAATAATGTGATGAATCTCCATATATCCACTTAGAATGAACAGTTATTAATATTGTGCCATACTGGATGTACATGTCCTTCTATTTTCATTGAAATGTTTTTCAGTTACAGTTGACATACAATATTATATTAGTTTCAGGAATCCAGCATACTAGTTAGACATTTATATACCTTATGAGGGGACCCACCTGGCACCATATGTAGTTATTATAGTCCTCGACTACATTCCCTGTTCTGTACTCTGCGTCTCTGTGACTGTTCTGTAGCTGCCAATTTGTACTTCTTAATCCCTGATTTACATATTTTTAACTGAAGTGTTGTGATATAAAATTATAGATATCATGATACCAAAGTAGTTTAGTATTGCATCTCTGGAAAAAAAAAAAGAGAGGACGTTTTCTTACATTTCTTATATCAGGACACCTTCTTACATAATTGTGATACTATTATTACATGTACCATAATGAACCACTTTATTTATCTTAAATTTCTGTGCTTATCCTGAAAACATGCCTTTACCCTTGGCTCCTTTGATTTGGAACACCAGCAGGAGTTATACATTATGTCTCTTGAGTCTCTTTCAGTAGAAAACTCCTACCCTTCCCTTTTATTTTCCATCATTTGTTGAAGAAGTCACATTAACAGCCTTGTAGAATGTTCTACCTTATTGTTTCATTGCTTCCTCAAGGAGTCCTGTCGCAATTGTTCCTTTATCTCTTTTCCCCTCTATGGACTGGAATATAAATAACGACTTGGTTAGGGCCTGGTCCCGTAGCTCAGTTGGTTGGAGTGTCATCCCAATGCATCAGGGTTGTGTGTTCCATCCCCAGTCAGGACACACGCAGGAACCAACCAGTGGTACCCATGGATAGGTGGAGCGACAAATCGATGTTTCTGTCTCTCAAATCAATAAAAATAAACAAACAACGGCTCGGTTAGATTGAGGTGACACGTTCTTGGTACGGATACTACACGAGAAACGCTGTGTTCCTCACGTTGCATCAGGTCAGGTGTTGAGGGAGTGGCTACACGATCCCTCCGTTTTAGGGTTTGCGTTTTTCCTTTCATGACCAGCAGGTTAACTGGTAGGGTGAGGTTGGCACCCTAGGAACATTCTGTTCTGCAGTAACACTTATTGTAATGGTTTTAGCATCTGCTGATGTTTGTTTCCCGGATCAGTTCATTCACTTGAGCTCTAATAAAATAGCCATTTCCAAGTTCTCTCATTCCTGCTACAGTAATTAGCTGGGATTTTTCTATATGGAAGGACTTTTCTTCATCTATCAGGACTACTTGATTACTTTGAAATGCAGTTCCTAAAGAAAAGGCTGAGATACCGTTAAATACTTTTTCCTTTTCCTCTAATCATCACTTTCAGAATAAGTCAATGTCACGGCTGCCTTTAATGGTCACGCTTACTGGTTTGCTTCCTCTTTTTGGAGGATTATTATGAAATCATGGATTTTCTTTATGGCCAGTATTCTTTAGTCAGCTGCAATCATTGTTCTTTTTTTGCTGTTCATGTTCTCTTAACTTCAGTTCATGGAATTCCCTTCAGTCTGGCTCCAGTGTCCTTTGACAAGATTCTTTCAGGCTTGGAAAGTGTTCTGTTTTCTGGCACAATAAAGTGTCCTGGGCTCATTTTCTGTATTCCTTGCCTCAGACCTGGAATCAGCCATTTCCTTGTGTTCTTTTTGTAGGAAATGGTATTTAAAGGCACACTGTGAGCTCTCGGCGCAGCGCGCTCCCTGCTACTGGGTTGTCGTTGCTTCTAGGCCTTTTCAGTTGCCAGGACATTCCATAGTGAAGTTTCTAATTCGAATCTAAGTTTCAGAATTTTACTTATTTTAAACTTGACTCTCTTTTCTCTTAGACTGAAAATCTTGGTTTCTTTCTTTTTTTTTTTAATGATTTTTATTTATTTTTAGACAGAGGGGAAGGGAGGGAGGAGAAAGACAGGGAGAGAAACATCAATGTGTGGTTGCTTCTCACACGCCCCACCGCCCCCAACTGGGGACCTGACCTGCATCCCTGGCTGGGAATTGAACTGGCGACCCTTTGGTTTGCAGGCCGACGCTCAGTCCACTGAGCCATACCAGCCAGGGTGCAAATAGGTTTTTATGTGGAAGATCTGAAACAGAGCTGTGGCTGAAGGAGACATGAGGTCAAAGAAGATTGTTGGAGTTTGATTTTTGTTTTTCTATTTTAAATGAGCTGAGATATGCTGACGAGGGTTGCGCCAGAGCCCCAGGAGGGGTTCACACGGGACAGGAGTGGGGAGCCCCCCTCCACAGTAGCAGGAGGGAAGCAGAGGGTCCAACGGGTGGGTTTGATGGATAAGCTGCTTAACGGAGCTCCCCTCTGATTTTCTTCCATTTTCCCAGTGGAGTGTGAGGCGAGGTTGTCAGCTCAGCAGGGGCAGGTAGAAAGGGCGTTTGGACGTTTGAGGAGAAAGGATGAGAGAATGATTTCATTGCCTCGATACATCCATCCCGATGTTTTGAGCCATGGCAATCAGTCACGGAGCCTTCAGAGAGCAGCTGCTGCCGGATACAGGAGGCAACGTCAAGTGGAGTGGGGGCAGGGCTCTGGTCTCCCCCCAGGCCCACCCTTCCATGTGTCTGTGAAGCCGACAGGCCCAACTGGGACGGGGTGGGAAGGGAAGCCTGCTATGTTTTCTTGCCTTCTCATTCATTCATTCAACAAATATTTATGGTGCATCTACTAAGTGCCAAGAACTGAGCAGGGGGCTGTTATCCGACATCAGCAAACCACGTGAAATTCCTGTGTTCATGGAGCCCACGCCTTTCCATGGGCTGTTCCCTCTGCCTGGGTCACTCGTCCCCTGGACCCCAGAAAGGGTGACTCAGCACCCGGTGGGGTCTATGGGTGCCGGGCTGCCAGGGAGGCCAGGGCCTAAAATCTTCAACCAGGGGCAGCTCGTGACACTCAGTGTGGACCCTCCGCCCCGTCCCCTCCCTGTGTCCCTGCAGGACTACGAGAAAGCCCTGTTCTTCCCTTGCAAGGCTGCAGAGCTTGTCAACGACTATGGGAAAGGCTGGAGCCTCAAGTACCGGGCCATGAGCCAATACCACATGGCTGTGGCATATCGCCTACTGGGCCACTTGGGCAGTGCCATGGACTGTTGTGAGGTGGGGCAGCAGGGAAGGCAGACAGGTGGTGGTGTGGGCCAGGGTTTGGGGCCCAGAGCAGGTGGGCCTCCCCCTTCCAGATCAGCCCCAGGTTTTGACCCTTGTCCGGCCTCTCTATAGCCGAGCCCCTCAACAATGCATGTTTTGCCTGCCCCCAAACCTCACTCCCTTCCAGCCCATTCTTAGGGGTGGGGGCTTCTCTCTGCCACCCACCACACATCCTCTGTGGGACACTTTAAGTAGGACAAGAGCCAGTCTCTGAAGTTCCACTGACCTGGGTTCACATCCTAGCTTTGCCCCTTACTAGCCAGGTGACCCTGATGGAGTAATTTCTGCCCTCTGAGCCTCAGTTTCCACTTTGCTGGGTGCTGTGAGACCCCATGGGTTTGGCGTGTGGGGTCTGAGAACCATGATTGGTGTACTGGGCTCTGAGGATGTGGGTGGTCCCTGGGCTGCCCATCACAGGGGCCCCATGGGCGAGGGTGGTCCAGTGGTGGGAGCGCATGGACAGGTGTGAGTGACAGACCTCCCTCACAGGAGTCCATGAAGATTGCACTGCAGCATGGAGACCGGCCACTACAGGCGCTCTGCCTGCTCTGCTTTGCTGACATCCACCGGAGCCGCGGGGACCTGGAGGTAAGGTCACCGGGATGCAGGGGTTGGGGGTGCAGGCCTGACCCAGCCTGACCCCACCCCCCACCGGCTGTGCAGACAGCCTTCCCCAGGTACGACTCCGCCATGAGCATCATGACTGAGATCGGAAACCGCCTGGGGCAGGTGCAGGTGCTGCTGGGTGTGGCCAAATGCTGGGTGGCCAGGAAGGCGCTGGACAAGGTGAGGCTGGGCCCCGTCCTACAGCCCCCAGCTCTCCCAGTGCTCCCATCCAACAATCTGTGTGTCTGGTGCCCGGCAGGACTCTTTCAGACACTTTATCTGCTACCAGCCTCACCCCAACCCCAGAATTCTTGGTCATCTTCCAGGCTCAGAGGAGGCCCAGCCGTTGCCCGGTCACACAGCTAGTAGCGGGCCAGAGCTGGAGTTTGAACTTAGGATACTTTAACTGCTTCCCATGATTTCACAACACCCTGTGAGATAGCAATATTTTTCCCCTTCCGTGTCTGAGTAAACTGAGGCAGGAGGTAACTTGCCCAAACAGCTCCTGCCGCTGCACCCCAGTCTCTTCCTGCTACGTTCACACACAGGACAACTGCCTGCCCGTGTCACCCTCCCTATGCCTGCCCCTCCCCGCCCCTTCCTTTCCCATGAGCCAAGGCCTCGGTCAGACAGCTCTGTCCACAGCCCTGGCCTGCGCTTGCCTTCCAGGCCCTGGATGTCATTGAGAGAGCCCAGGACCTGGCCGAGGAGGTGGGAAACAAGGTCAGACCTGATTCCGTCCCCGGGGTCTGGAGTCAAGAGCCCAAGGTGGGACCTCGGGTGGGCGGAAAGGGCCCCCTGAGTCCACTCATGCCCTGAGCCCTTCCTGACCTCCATGAGTTGCCCCAGCCATCCGCAGACCCCGGCTCTCCCACCAGAGCGCTTCAAAGGGCTGGGCAAGAATTCCATAGCTCGGAGGATATCGGAAGTCCTCAGAGCATGCTTCTTCTTCTTCTTTTT
>PVJD01019173.1:0-12399 GCA_004026545.1 Mormoops blainvillei | reverse complement strand
GATCTGAGGCAAACGAGGCAGCCTGGCTCTTCGGTCGTGGCGCAGGCAGTGCGCTTACGTGAGAGAGAAACGACCATCGCTGCAGCAGAGATGCCTCCTCAAAGCTGAAGTCGGCACTTGCATTTCAGAAAGGAAAGTCACTTGAGGGCTCACAGGGCAATTATTCAGGTGTCTGTGGCGATGCTGGTGTCAACAAATCGCCCCACTGCCAGGCTCACAGAAGCGCCACAGGTGCAATCGCAGCACGAGGCTGGACCCGCCGGGTTGGCGGGCGCGCGCTCTGGGACGGCCCCGCGACCACAACACCGCCTCGCAGACACACTTCTCGTGACTTTAACTCAAAAAAAAAAAATTTTTTTTTAATGGCAGGAATGAAGAAAATGATACAACTATACATGCAGAGAGAGAAAAGGGTTACTTAAAAAAAAAAAAACTATGCCAGAGAAGACTGAATTGGCTTCAGTCTTCTCTGCCATTTAAATGTCTCAGATGATGGATTAATGGCTGTCGAGTTTGAAGGGTAAGGGTAGGGACCCAAGAATTGCTTTGGTCAGATGTCAAGACAACAGAAAACCATCAGGCATGGTTTAGGTCTCAGAAATACACAACCTTTGTTAGGACAAGGATTTCAAGGTCTGGGAAGTTCTCAATGTTAATTTCTTGCTAAATGTTAAAAAAAGTAGCACAGTATGTTGCAGACAAGATGTAAACAGGAATAGCTGACAAAAACTCAACCTGACGAAAGTAGCCAACTGCAAAAGATGAAATCAACGTGTAATTGAACAAATAGTGTGTATAAGGAAGGGCTAAGCCTCCCTTTGGGAAAACAGCTTTGGATATGAATCTCGTTTCCTTTACTTGCTGCAGCCATCTCTCTTTCTCTCTCCCCTGTCCTCCACCAAACATCAATTTGTTGTTCCACTTATTTACACAGTCATTGGTTAACTCCCTTATGTGCCCCGACCAGGGTTGGAAACCGCAACCCTGGCATGTGGAGAGGATGCTCTAACCAACGGGCCTATCCAGACAGGGCCCGTACCGTGTTTTTGAATAAAGTACCCCAAGAGGTGAACCCCCTGAGTTTGGTAACACCTCGAATACAACTGCAAAGGTATTTTCCAACTAAGAAACATTCAAAGCCAAGAAATGGGAAAGCCGTGTTATAAATGAAATGGCAGTGAACCCTTAAACAACTTAAACTGAGACAAGACTATTTGCCCATACATTAGATCATAAAATCAAAGGCAAATAACAAAAATTACCCTTGCAGAGGAAACAGTATATAAAAAGTGGTCATATCAATCAAGCTCTACAATTTCAGATAATAAAAACAAAGAATAATAAATAGGAAAAGGATGAGGTAAAGTCTTTAAATTCCTGTTTCTGAAGGAAAATAGTATTTCTTTCTTAGGTCTGATAACTTGAAAATACAGGTTAAAAGTTTTTTTTTCTTTAATCATAGGAATAAAATTATAGCTCTATAGCTATATATACTTTTTCAAATGATATAAGATAAAAATAATAAAGTTATTTAATAAGGAGAAAAAGAAAAGCTTAAAAACAAAGGGCATAAAAAGTAAGGCCAGATATTATCAATTATCATGACCATTGAAATTAGGCCAAACTCATTTTTTCTAAATGGGAATGACCCTCGAATGGGGATTTAAAGGCGTTGTTTATAAATAAAAGCATTCCTAAAATACAGTGGGAAAAGGGTAAAAGTGAAAGAACAGGCAACAGTATATCAAGCAAAAACAAAGTTCAAGAACATACAAAAGCATAAAAGTGTAAAAAGATGGCTATTTCACTCATAAAGAACACAGTTTACGACAGAAAACTGTAATGACTCTTTCTGTGTTGACAATAGCCTTGCATCCACTTACCTATACAAACATATAAAGTAAAAGAAGAAATAGATACAAATAGAAATGACTAAAAAGCAAGTCTCAGGTATGATCTGTCAGGAAGATAAAAATTTAATAAAGATATAGAAATATGAATAAATCAGGTCCTCGAAAAATGTCATCTCAGTGCGTTACAACCATTTCGTTACAACGTTGACCAGGAGAAAGCCAACCCCTTGAAGGGCTGCTGTCTGTGTGGGTTTTCTCAAGGGATTCCGGGTTCCTCCCATATTCCAGAGATGTGCGTGTCAGTGAATGGTGTGTCTAAAGTGTCCCTGCCTGGTCTGTGTGGGTGTGAGCGGTCCTGTGAGGGGGGTGTGTCCTGTCCAGACTGGGGTCCCACCCGGTGCCCTGAGCTGGAATCAGCAAATTGGAAAATAAACTTCTTACTTGTTTTCATTCATCTTTCCTACATGTATGTATGCCTCACATTTATTTCAGTGTTTACTATCAGAAGTGTTGTGGGCCTTTATTTAGGACTTTGGTGATGTTTTTGAAATATGCTGTAGGAAAAAATATATACGCTGTGGCAACTTAACTCTTGTTCTATCGGTTAGCCTCTGGTACCACTGGTTTTGTTAAATATCGTTTTGCTTAAAGTCACAATTTCCAAGCACCTACAGACAATGTTAAGTGAGGACTTGCTGTATAACTTTTTAACTGATGTATATAAGAAAAAGAGAATTTGACACTTAGACCACATCTTATCTAAAATTCATAAAACAAAATTGGTCATAGAATTGGCCAGAAAAGTAAGTTCAATGGATTTCAAACAACAGAAATTATATGGGCCAGATTTACATATCAAGCTTCCTGGAAATTAAAAAGTAATTTTAAAAATGGGGAAAACCTGATTTAGTGCCACGTTTCAAAAATGAATATCAAGATGTCATTAAAATAAGAAGTCAAAAATGGCTTCTATATTAAAAAATCTATTAATGTAGTTTATAATATTAACAGTTCACAAACAAAAATTAACCTTTCCCTTCTTAAATACTACATACTGAAATGGAATTGGATAAAAATAAAAGTTATTCTATACCGTCAACATGGCGCATTACGTCGGCCTCAATCGCCTGGTTCAGTGAAGCGTTCGTCGTGGTTGTCCACTGTGAGGTCACTTTCACCCCGTTCCCATATTCTTTGGAAGGAAATCACTGCATGTAGCCACACTCAAGGAGTGAGGTGTTAGCTGTGGGGCAGAGTTTCCACATAATTTATTTGGAATTCTTCTGCACAGGACACTGGTCTCTTCTCCCTTTATTTATTTATTCATTCAATGATTATATCAGCACAGACTCATAGATATTTATTTTACACTTTGGGGAATAATCTAAATATTACTTTATTTTGTGGCTCACACTGTTCCGGTTTCGGCCGCCGGGCACTCTTCGGCTGCTTCCTGCAATCCTCTGGCATCCCCGACCCTTTCCTTTCTTCAGCGCGCCCTTATCTGGGGCACTACGAGGTGCTTCAGGCCCATCCTCTACCCCAAACCTACGGTCAGTCACTTTTCCAAGGGGCCCTGGTGCCTTTAAAAGTCGGAGAGTGGTATTAGAAACCAAGGTCTAGGCACTACGCGTGAAATTATTTCGTTAAAAATCTGCTGGCCTCTGGATAACAGAATCGTGTCATTTTTTATTCCTGTTTCTTCCTATTCTTGTTTCCCACTATTCCTTAAAAGTTGGTACTTATAAAAAAACTAAACAGAATGATTTTCCATTTTCAATTGCTCTGTGAGGTGGACAGCTACATGAGTAGTGCTGGCTGCTTGTACTGCCCGAGGGCTAGTTTACCCAGTCAGCGAGCACCACCACTTCTTGGCAAGAAGTTCCTGTGTGCAGTGGGGGTGCGGACTTAACAGGGAGACGGGTCCACTCTCCTAAAATCACACAGCGAATAAGTGGCAATAATTGGACTCAACACAGCATGTGAATGGGCCAAAGATTGGGCAGTCACATTCCTCTCGATCTGCTTTGTCCCTACTCTTCTCCTTCGGTCGCTAACTCCTCAGAAAAGATGCACCTTCCTGGGTCTCAGGGATGACTAGGGGAAAGGAGGAGACAGATGCAAGGTATCAGGGGATGTGCAGTCTGTTGAAATTACAAAGTCAAACCGACTCCGCTTTCTGACGATGGCAAGGCGGGAGATGAATTCACACGGGCCGTTGAGCTCTGGGTTTGTTTTTCTCTTATGTGAATCTGGGTTTGTTTTGGTGGAGAAGCAAAATAATTTTGTGTCGTCTTCCTCAGCTACAGAGCTAGGTCACGTGACCCAAACTTTTGCCAAAAGCAGCACTTTTATGCTGTCAAGTTGCCAAGGCAACACCAGCTGCTTATGACATCATGTGACTGAGGGGACACAGACTGATTTTAGAAGCCTAAAATTATCACTCAATCTGCTCACCAAAATTCTGAAACAGCCAAGGCGGCCCCAAGCCCAAGGAAAAGCTTCATAAATACCGTGCTGTGAAAGCGGCGGCGGTCATGAATTATGGATTGTTTTCCGGAGTCCAGGACCGCAGCCTTGAATCACATACTGGGGACACACCCGAGGTCAGCACACGGTGGGCGCTCAGGACGCACCTGCCAAGCGGTGTCAGTCAAAGCCTTTCCAGGACCGTGATGGGTAACATAACGTTTAGTTTTTGCTAGTGCACTTTAAAAAAAAAATTAAGATCTATTTTTAAGTCAAATTTTATCTCGAATTGTTCTAACGCAAAAGATATATGGGGGATGAAAATGGGAATGATGCTTTCCTGTTATAATACGTACTATGCAATCGCTGGGGATGTATATCCATACAATTGCTTCAATGCTTTTATAATAACGGTCCATGGACCATAGCAAAACTCTAAATTTTAAGGGTTCCCAGAGAGAATTAATTACATTGACATAACTCTAAACTTATCACTTTCCAGGCACTTAAAAGCAGGGAAAGTGTTTCCCAACCTCATGTTATCCCATCTCAGAGAACAAATAAATGAGAACGAAGAGAAAAACTGGGCTAACTGTGGAAAGGCAAATACTCGGTCATGCCGGGTGGCCCAGGCTTTATTTCCCCTTCCCATTCTCATAACGCTCACTTTTAAACTAAGATAGTTGCACTGACATGCTGGCGCTTCTCCCAACAAAATGAGTGCGGCTGGGGTGGAAGGAAAATGCACTGAATGCACAGGTTTCGGGCAAACAGAAGCTCTTCCCTGGATATCTTCACTTTGCAAACATGAAGAGTTGAGCCCTCACCCTGTGCTGGGTTCTACAGGGACAGGGACGGGGATGGAGAGGAGCCAAATGTCATGCTGTCCTCCCAGGAGATACGATCAAGGTACGAATAACAAAACAACGGTAAAAATAACTAAAACTAAAAGCAAAAGGACCCTGGGAGGACAGGAGAGAGAGGCTAAGCGCCCCCGCCCCCCGTGGCTGGAAGGGTCAGGGGAGCTCCGTGGAAAAAGTGGCACTTTGAACAGAGCCTTGAAGGACCAGAATGACTTGGCACACGTGGAGTGGACCGTCACGGTGACCACAGAGGAGGCACAACATGGTCAAAGCTTGTGGGGGGCGGGCAAAGGGAGAGTTTGAGCAGAATATATCCAGGCAGTTGTCTGATGGGAGGGTAAGGGCGAAATAGACTGGGACCAGGTCGTAGAAGAAGCCAGATTTCCTTCTGAGCCGCTTGGACTGGGTTCTGAGAACAAAAGGAGGTGACTGACAACTTTGGGTAGAGAAGTGATCTGTACTATGAGAAGCTAAGTCGGGGAATACCCACAGGATGAAGGCTCAGAGGAGTAGGAGCCGCAGAAAGCACCTAGGAGAGAGGCGGTGGGGCTGGGAGGGGCATGCGAGGCGGAATAGAGACGTGGTGGCCAGCGGCAGGAGGGTGGGTGGGAGAGGGTGTTTAAGGACACCACCAGTGTGCACCACGTGAAGAAAAAACAGTACTCTGCTCCCCACGCCAGCTGAAGGATCCTGGCTTTATCTCTGGAACATCTTCCCCTTTCCCTCCTTCCAAGGAGGGATGTGGGTGCATGTGCACCCATGTATGTGAATGTATGTGAAATTCATGTTCCTATGTATGACCGTAATTAGAAGAGGTGGGGGAAGGGGAGAAACGGACTGGATGGGGCTAGAGGAGAAGTCATCCGGGGATCTAGAGGAGGGAGCCCAGCGTACAGAGCTGAGGACAGAAAGGGGCCCGAAAGTGGAGCCTGCAACTCTGAGTGCTTTAATGATGACAGAGCAAAGGATCAGGTTTGTTGCCAATGCTTTTCCCCCAACGGTCGTTTAATTCTGGAAGCTACACTCCAAGATTTAAACACACGGATCACAACTTTGAAAGGGAGATAGATATATATCCAAATATATTATCGTGTCCATATATAAAAAAAAATGAACTGAGGATGGCAAGGAGGGGAGAGGTTCGTAGTTTTGTCTTAGAATCCCTGCCATGACCCTTGGGCCCCAGGGCGGGGCTGACTGTACAGACAGGGACCATCGCAACATGGAGACGTATCTGAATTTACAGAAGCATCTGTCCACTGATCTGTCCTGCGGATTCCTCAGGAGAAACACGAAAAACCCTAGGACCACAGTATATGTCTGGGAGGCCCATCCCCGGGGCTGCCCACAGCTGTAACTCACTCACTTTCATCTCTGCGGACCAATGGTCCTCAGTCTTTAACAGGCGTCAGAATTATCTGAAGTGCCTGCTCCAACGGCCTGAAGTCTCCCCTGCAGAGCTTCTCATTCACCAGCTTTGAGTGGAGCTGAGAATCTGCGTTCCTGACGAAGGCCCAGGGGACGCTGACGCCGCCGGCCCCGGGGCCACACTTTGAGAACTGCCTCGGCCGCATAGCCCACGTCGCTGCGCGGTAACTTATTTACACTTTCTACCATGCTTGGGCATCTGGGCTGTTTTCATTTGGGGGCTATTACAAATGAGGATTCTGTGAACATCCTTGTATGTGTCGTTTATTACCATGAAACACATTTTGGTTGGGTGCCTAGGAATCACTGGGCTCACCTTTAGTAGATGCTACAAATGAGTTTTCCAAAGTAATTAATCAGTTTACTCTCTCAGGAATGATACCTGAGAATTGCTGGGACACACACTACCCACCTCCCCACCACCACCATTTAGGCTCATGGAGTTTTTAAGTTGCTGCCAATCTGGTGACTGTGTGTGTGGTTTTCACTGTGGTTTTAATTTTCATTTCCCTGATGAATAATGAGGTGGAGGCCTTTTAATATGTTTATTGGGCAGCAGGATTTCTTTTTACTTGAAGTGCCCTCCTCAAGTTTTTTGCCCAATTTTCTAATTGATTTGAATGAGTTCTTTATACATTTTAGATACTAGGCCTTTGTCTGTTGTGTCTGTTGCAAACATTTTCTTCCTTTGTGTAGCTTGTCTTTTCATCTTTCTAGTGCCTTTTCGTGAACAGCATTTCTTGATTTTAATGGAGTCTATTACAGCGTTTCCCAAACTATCTGTGGTGAAGGAAACGCCCCCGCCCCATCAATTGGGGACTGACACTTTTGAAAATACAATAAAATGACCACATATAAACAATGAAATTTGTAAAACAGCTCTAAGCATTTTTTTTAATCAAGTAAACAAATTCAAGAGACTTCCTCCCCCATCCCTAAGCCGCACCCACCCTTGAGGATATTGTACCCAAGAGTGACGTGATACTCAAGAATCAGAGTGGAGGTCTGACATTTAGACTTACTGATTGACCCTCAAACAAAAGGACGTTCAACTGCCAGGGTTTTTATTGCTGAGTAAAGGTCACAGCGGACGTCCTTACCTTAGCCCCTTGACTCCTGCATTTTCGTTCACCCCTTTCTTCACCTTTGTCCCGTTTCTCTCCCCACTCTTGAGCCTCCAATGTCCTTGAAGTGCACAGGGATGTGGTGAGTCATCTGTAAACACGATATGAAGTAATAAAAAAAATTATTACGATTTTTAAAATCATGTCAAAATGTCCCCGGAATTTTTTTTTTTTTTAATATCTGAGTCAAAATGTCATGTAGACTAGGTGAGTGGCATGCTCGCAGTATAGCTTGATTTTCAGCAAAGCATTTTAAAACTCTCCCGTAGGATATAATTACGGACAAAATGTGCAACCGGAGCAGGAAGATTACACTGCTAGGTCAGAGACAAGGGGATGTTTGAGCAATTTTATTATAGGAAAAAACTTCGACATGACAACATTTAATTGACGGGCCTCCTAGTTTCTTCTCTGGTAAGAGGGTTTAAAGACGATTGTGCAACTCATAGCCTCACGGCCGAAGGGTTTCTGGGCTTCCTCCCGCAAGGGTAAATCCCTTCAGGGCAGGGATTATGGGGGGCCTTGTAGAAAATCCTTAACAGGTTAAGAAACTTCCCTTCTCTTGCTACTTCTTAAAAGTTTACCATGAATGAATGTTTGATTTTTTATTTTATTTTTTTTTTACCTGCCTCTCCCAGATTTTTTGAAACAATCCTTTGCTTTTCCGCTTTAATTAGTGAATGGAGCAGAACAATTAATAGATTTTCTAATGTTAAACTATTCGTACATTCCTGGGACACGTCCCTTGGGTTGTGAAGTGGTGTCATTTCCACACATTGCTGGACTCACTTTGCTAACTTTGTGTTCATTAGTTCTTGTTTGACGGTGGCCTATAGTTTCCCTCTATATTTGTCTGATTTTGACATCTATGGTATATACTTGCTTCATTAAATGAGTGGGAGAAAATTCCTTTTTTTCCCTGTTTTATGGGATATCTCTTGTGTGAGAACCTGCCTACAAAGACTCTAGACTTAAGCATTTATTTTTAGGAAAGTTTTTAACTACTGATTGACTCCTTGCCTTAATGGTTACAGGACCATTTATGTTTTTCCATTTTTCTTGAGTCAGCTTTGGTAAGTTTTATTTTTCTAGGAATTTGTTCATTTTATCAAAGTTTTTTTTGTTTTTTTTAAAGATTTTATGTATTTATTTTTAGAGGGAGGTAAAGAGAGGGAGAAAGACGGAGAGAAACATCAATGTGTGGTTGCCTCTCACACTCCCCGCAGTGGGGACCTGGCCTGCAGCCCAGGCACGTGCCCTGAAGGGGAATCAAACCAGCGACCCTTTGGTTCGCAGGCCTGTGCTCAATCCACTGAGCCACACCAGCCAGGGCATTTTTACCAAAGTTTTAAAAAATGGGACACAAGTTATTCATGATGGTGCGTCATTACATCTTAATCTTTGCAGTTATGTTGCCTTATTTCAAATGTTGCTTATCTCAGCTTTTTATTTTCTTTATCAATTTTGCCAAAGTTTTATTGGTATTATTAATCTTTCCAAACAACAAACTTTGTTTATGTTCTGTAGTGTCTCTTCATCTTCTAGTTAAATATTTTTTTTTTACCTTCACTATTTTTTGGGGGTAGTTATTTTGTTTTCCTTTTTCTAATTTACTTAGAATTACTTAGGTCATGAATTTTCAGTCTTTCTCCTTTTCTTGTATAAGTATGTAAGACTCAAAATTTCCCTCTACCAAATTTAGCTATAACTCAAGTTCAGATATTTCCTTTTATTATTGTTCAGCTTCAAACACATTTCAGTTTGATTATGAAGTCCTCTTTGACATCTGGATTATTTAGAAGTGCTTTTAATTTCCATGTGAGTGAGATTTTTTTTAGTTATCTTTTGATCTTGATTTTGGAACTTAATTTTTGTTATTGTCAGAAAACATGATCTCATGGTACCTAAATACCCATGCCAAAACCCAAGTCACCTTTTCCTGACCCCTTGCCTCTCCGTCTCTCCCACCAGCTGGCCAGTCATCATGCGCTCTTGATTTTAACTCCTAAGTGATCTCTCCTCTGCTGTCCATCCCAACTACCTCCCACCGTCCTAGTTCTCACACCTATTTCCGTGACTGTGATCATCTCTCCTCTGGTCTCTTTGCCTCTCCACGTGTCCTCCTGAAGTTTCCCCTCCGCAGACTTGAAAGTCATGCACTTAACATCTAAGTCTGACAGGAGCACCTTCCCAATTTAATACCACCCAAAGCCCACACTTTCTCGTGTGCCCTTCAGGCCTCCTGACCCAGGCGCCAGCCCTCGGTCCGGGCTCATCCTTGCTTCTCCTGATATGCTTGGCCTCTTTGCTACGTGAAAGGTCAGAGGTGTGAAAGTGACCTTGCAGATGGTCTCTCCTGGCTCACAACAACTAATGAGAGAGGCAGAAAAGAGCCTGTGTTACTACTCTCTTTACTAGTGAAAAAGCTGAAGTTCAATAAATTAGGTGATAGCCCCGGCTGGGGAGCTTAGTTGGTTCGAGCGTTGTCCCGATACACCAAGGTTGCCGGTTCAATCCCCAGTCAGGGAACATACAAGCATCAACTAATGAATGCGTAATAAGTGGAACAACAAAATCTCTCTTTCCCTTTGTCTTCCCTCCTTCCCCCCCCCTAAATTCAATACATGAAAAGGTAGGTGATTGCTGAATGTCATACATCAAGGAAGTGGAAGAAGAATCCCCATACTTTTGAACACATTGATTACGGCTCATCCTAACCATTGAAAGTCGACGGTGAAGAGGGAAGATCTCTACCAAGAAGGCCGTGAAGAAAGGGCGTGAGGGGTACTGAATGAAAACAAAACGGAGAACAACACGTTGAAAAAATATCTAAACACCGTGATTACCGCCTTCATGTCCAACTACAAATGTCTGCTCTCCCTTGCCCACGACCCAAACCTCCAGGTGTCTGGAAAGACAGATGCTGCATTCATTCAGTACGTTGAACTTTTGGACCCTTGAAAATGACAACTAATGGTCCCTGAAACACTCAGTTACCAAATATAATTTCACTGTACTCAATAAGTCTTCCAAACACCGTGAGCACATGGACAAGGCTATGTGTATGGCACGTGTCAGGTAACAAGAATCGTCACAGCGGATGTGCTATACCAAGTCCTTTCTGGAATAGCTCCTACAAGGAGATATACACCCCTCTTTCCTAGTCCTTAGTTCAAGATAAAAAGTGGAGCACCTTAATGAATGGTTAGACCTTACAGGAAAGAAATAAATATATTACAGGATTTAGACAAATGCCCTGTGAGATACTCTTGTCCACCCTTGCAATTCCAGGCTGTTTTGTCCACTTTGATCCACCGTGGACTCCTCGCCAAGGCTATGACTCTTCCTTCCCCCTGCCTCCCGCCACACCCAGAGTCTACAACTCTCATTATTAAAAAAAAAAAGGCCCTGGCCAGGTAGCTCAGTTGGTTAGAGTGTCATGCCGATACACTAAGGTTGTGGGTTCGACCCCCAGTCAGGACACATACAAGAATCACCCAATGAATGCATAAGTGAGTGGAACAACGAATCGATGTTTTTCTCTAAGTAAATAAACAAATAAAAAAATAAAATAGAAACACATCATACAATTTAAAAAGCTGGCGTCGCTTGGCAAAGGTTCGATTTCCGAATGCCTGTCCCTTCATCAGTATCGCCCTATGATCCTCCTGAGTCACCTTATGTCTCATCTACTGACCCGGACACCTCAGAACCACCCAGAGCCTCTGACAAAAGGAACACAATCCTGCCAACACCTTGGTTTGGGCCCAGAAGACCCATTTTCAGACTTTCAGCCTCCATAATCATAACACTCTTTTGTTGTTTTTCAGTTTGGACTACGTTTGTTCAGTTTGTTACAGCAGCAGTAGGAAACTTGTACACTCCGCATCCATCCCTCTTTCATTCATCTTCAAAGACTCTCCTCTTTTTCACTTTCAAGCTTCTGCCATCACCTTCCCCCAAACAAGACTGCCCTCTCTCTCGGGCCTGCTTCCCGCCTCCCACTGCCCATGGGAATCCGGCCACCCTCTCACTTTGCAGCCTGGGTCCCCTCTACCGCCTGAGGATTTCCACAAGCAGGTGAGGTCCTGGCCTCTCTCCCTTCTCTGAGACTGCCCTGGTCCCGGGGGGTCAGCTCCTGTCTTTTCGCCAGGCACCTGATCCGGGGCCTCATACAGCTGGTGCCATCTGTGCATTGAAATGTCTTCAATGTCACTGAATGGAGACTGTTACCAAGGAGACCCAAGGCCACTCCGTGGTTTGCGGGATCAAGTGAAAGAGGCCGAGTGAGGTCTTCTGAGGCCTCTCCCCTCAGCGAGGGTGGCGGCTGCCTCCGCCTTGCCCCTGGCTCAGCCTATCCCTTCCCGCACGTGTCTTTGTGGGCATCTGGTTTTCTCAGCTCGCCTGATATTATGCTTCCACATCTCCATTTTTTTTTTTCCTATTTGAGCTCCCTTGTGGGAGAATATTGACTCCAACTCCTCCTTGAAGAAGACTCAGCAGCTGCCGCGGCCCCCCCCACACCGATGTGCTCCAGGGGGACCTCCCGGTGGGGAGCACACAGCAGCGGGCCCCACAGGAAAAGCCAGTCACCCCACAGTTTCTGCCTGGGGCCTCTACTCTTTTCTTTCCTCGGGGACAAGCTCACATATTTCAGCCACT
>PVJD01019172.1:0-12402 GCA_004026545.1 Mormoops blainvillei | reverse complement strand
TTCATGAAGATAAACTCTTTTATTCAGAATACCCAATGTGCACTTTAAGAATCCGTACTTCCCTAGGTCCCTTTGCAGTTAAATTTAACCTTGTAACTTAAATCTCACAAACAAGATAAAAGCAAAAGTTACTGTGTGGGTTTAGAGGAAATTACTTTCCTGATAAAAAGCAAGAATCTCATAACAAAATTTTTCTCTATGACTTTCCTCATTTTCTTAATGCCTGAAATATAGTCTAAATCTTTAGAAGTAGAGTAGCCATCTTGGTAATGACAAAGACTAAACCTGAACATCGAGAGATTCAGAACAGAGAGAGAAATGCATCTCAATACCTTCAGCATGTGTATTGGTTCTTGCTTCTCCATTCACTGATCGCTGGTTTTATGAAACAGCCAAACTTATTTCAGATTTGATTAGGGTACCATTGTAAGCTTCTGTCACGTGCTGTTGAATACTCCCACAACTAGCCCTCAGTGCCCAGTCTCCCTTCCTAGAGGTAACTGCAATTACCTGTTATTATTGCATCTTCCAAGGACATGTTATGCATCTGATCCCATTTTAAAGAGCATATAAGATTTTTATTTACATATTCTAATTTATAATGCATGTTGAAGACACTGGATTATCTCCCAGCAATGTTTAATATAGCCTAAATTTTATTTACTTTCTATATATAAGTTTAAGTGAAAGTATATCAAGCAGTTTTACCTTAATTTGGAATATGATCAATGAGTTTTCTACTGTTGTTTTTTTTTTTTTCCATCTAAAAGGAAGGACTAGTGAACAATTGAAAAAAATAGTTGACAATGAAGAAATCTTTTTTCAAGACCACAGTCTTTGGGAGGAAAAAAACCTAGTATTGACTAAGAACTTGACCAAAAAAATACATTAGTTGTACAGTATGACTTTAAACCATGTTAGTGACAAAGATTTCTGCTACTGCCTGTGAAAAAAGTAACCTGTATAGACTACCTTCCTACAGAAACAAAATATACAGCCTAAATAAAATGAAGAAAACAATTTTGTGACAGCACCAAAGAGTAACCAAGATATACAAAGTAAGAGGAACCAAGATCCAGGAAAAAAAGGAAAATGAGATGAGCCTGACATGTATTTGCTAACAGTTTTCCTTTAGAGGCATTTGCTTATCTCCAGTTCATCTGGACGTCTAACCAAATACAGTGGCCTAGAACTTGCAGCAGTCTCACCAGGATGAAGAGGCAAACGTTAGCGTACAGAGCTACAAAGACAGTTAATACCTCAGGTGCCAAAACCTCAGAATTCTAGAATATCAAAGAACTCTGATCCACAGAGTTGTAGAGTGTAGTGAGAGGCCAAGAAACCAACAAAAAAAAGAAGTTGCTAATAGGCTACCATGCCAAGCAGATAGTTAGGCAGTCTCACAGTGCTGGGAAGACAAGTATTGGAGTCCAGGGTTCCTGAAGGACTATGCCCCGGAAATCAGGGAAACAAATATGAATTGAATTTCCCAAAGCTTAAAACACAACCTTGAGTGATATCAATGTATGATGAGATTGAAAAGATCTGCTTTCATTCTAATTGTATGTAAAATGAAAATTAAATTCATTTAGTGCCTGGCATTTCACCCAAAATTATAACTCATTTTGGGAAATAAGACAAAAATGACCAAAAGCCTAGACACAAAAATTATAAAACATTTGTGTTAGCAGACACTGATTTTTTTAAAACTGTGACTGTGAGATAAATCAAGATGATGGCATGGGAAGATCTTGACACACTTCCTTGTGCAGACATACCAAACCTATAGCTACATATGGAACAATTCCCTCTGAAATAGATCTGAAAACTAGCTGAACACCTCCACAACAAAGGATAAAGGGACCACATCAAGATGGGTAGGAGATGCAGATACAAAGTATCACTAAAAAATCTACCCATGGTACAGGCACCCACAATTGCGAGGGTTCCCACAAATATGGAGCTTCTTCCTGAAGAACGAGGATATCTTGACCGACAAAAAACACCTAACCATTGGGATCAGCACCAGAGAGGCAAACCCCCGAATGCCTGGCTTTTAAACCCAATGGGGCTTATATCCAATAGTCATAAAAGTTTATACAGAATAGAAATTCTGCCCTTGAAGGGCTCACATGCAGACTCACTTACCCTGGGACCCAGCACAGAAGCAGCACTTTGAAAAGGGCCTAAACCGTATGTGAAGGGGATTCATTTGCTAATCATCAAGCATCTGCTAGAGGAGCAGGGACCTCTTCAGACTCTCTCTGGGAACAGAGGTGCTGGCAGATGCCATTTTTATACTCTCCCTTTACCTTGCTAGCATCAGAGGCTACACATGGTCACAGGTACCCCATTAAAACCAGCAGGCGTGCTCAGTCACAGTGCTCTTCAGCTGCCCTGTTAGATTGGTGGGAAGGCATTGACAGGGCACTCTCAAGCTGACTAAAAATAGCCGGCAGGCATGCACAGTAACAGCTCTCTCCAACAGCCCCACTAAAGCCTTCAAGCGCATGCATTTATAACACTCTGTAGCTGCCTCATGGAGGCCAGCAGGAGCATGCAGTCAGAGCACGCTCCATCTGCCTCACTAAAGCTGGCAGGCACATGCAGCCACAGCATTCCCCAGCTGTTTTGCCAAGGCTGATAAAAGCATGTAGTCACTGCATTCCCCAGGTGCCCATCTAAAGCCAGCAGGTATGCACAGTCACAACACTCTCCAGCTGCCCCACTGAAGCTGGCTCTCTCTTGGTCTCACTGCAATTCACTGGTACTACCAAAGGTACTTACACACTTGTTTGGAGCCCAAATTTTTGCAATTGTTGCCTAGGAGACACCTCCAGATCATTTAGTCTAGAGGCCAACAGGGTTTACCATTATGGTCCCACAGTAGTGTATATATCTGCATACTTTATTTACCTTTTTTTAGAGAGAGGGGAAGGGAGGGGAAAAAAGAGAGAGAGAAACACTGATTGGTTGCCTCTCACATGCCCTCAACTGGGGACCTGGCCCACAAACGAGGCATATGCCCTGACTGGGAATCTGCCCTGACTGGGAATCGAACCAGTGACCTTTCAGTTTGCATACTCAATCCACTGAGCCACACCAGCCAGGGTATATTTGCATACTTAAAACCTAGCTTCCAATCAGCCTGAAACAAGGTGCTGCCTGAGGTCCCTCTCTTTGGAACACTGACAGGTTTTAGCATACCCTCAACAACTGGAACCTATCAAAAATAAATTATTCTGTTTAGACGATCACAAACATTCAAGTGACAACCAGGAGCTAGGGCAAGGTTGAAGAGAAAGTTTCACCTCCCACATAAGGTTACTTCTACAAGACTTAGAGAGGTGACTGCTTCACTTTTTACATAGAAACAGAGAGTCAAGCAAAATGAGGAAACAAAGGAATATGTTTCAAACAAAAGAACAAAATAAGCTTCAGGGAAAAAAACCTTAATGAAATGGAGACCAAAAATTAGCCATTGAGAGTTCAAAGCAATGCTCATAAAGATTCCATTAAACTTGAGAGAAGAACATACGAATACAGTGAAAACTTCAACAAAGAGAAAAATATTAAAAAGTACCAAACAGAAGTCACAGAGCTACAGAATACAATAACAGGACTGAAAAATATACTACAAGGGCTAAATAACAGATTCGATGAAGCAGAAGGAAGGATCTGTTATCTGGAAGACAGGGCAGTGGCACTAGCCCAAACGGAGCATCAAAAAAAATAAAGAATTTTAAAAAGTGAAATTTGGCTTAAAGGACCTATGGGACAAAATAAATAGAAATAATATTTGCATTACAGGGTTCCAAGAAGAAGAAAGCAATAAAGGCATAGAAAGTTTATTTGAAGAAATAATGGCTGGAAACTTCCCTAACCTGGGAATGGAAATAGACAACCAGATCCATTAAACCCAGAGTATTCCAAACAAGATTGAACATAAAGAGATTCACAGCAAGATACATTATAATTAAAATGTCAAAAGTTAAAGAGAAAGAGATAATCTTAAAAACAGGAAGAAAAAAACAACTTCTTATGTACATGGAAACCCTGACAAAACTATCAGCAAATTTTTCACCACAAGCTTTACTGGCCACAAGGGAATGTCATGATATATACAAAGTGCTGATAGTTTTCTAGACAAGCAAAATCTAAAGGAGTTCATTACCACTGAACTGACCTTATAAGTAAGTTAAAGAGACTTCTTTAAGCTGAAAGAAAGGGCACTAATTAGTAACAAGAAATCATATGAAAGCAAAAATCTCACTAGAAAGGTAAATATATACTAAAGGTAGTGGATTAATCACATATAAAGCTACTATGAAGGGTAAAAGACAAAAGTAATAAAAACTAACCATAACTACAACAATTAGTTCAGAAGTACCCAAAATAAAAATATGTAAACTGTAACATCAAAAAATATAAAACATGGTAGGGGGAGAAAATGTAGATATTTAGAATGCATTCATACTTAACTTGAGTCATCCTAGAACAGACTGTTAAACATATAGGTTGTTATATGTGAGCCTCATGATAACAACAATCAAAATATTATAGCATATACACAAAAGATAATGGGAAACAAATATAAGCATGCTACCAAAGAAAGTCTTGAAACCACAAGGGAAGAGAGCAAGAAAGAAGGGGGAAAAAGAGAGAAACTACAAACAGCCAGAAAATAATTAACAAAATGTCAATAAGTACATATCTATCAATAATTACTTAAATGTAACTGGACTAAATTCTCCAATAACAAGGCATACAGTGGCTGAGTAAATTAAAAAAAAAACAAAACAAGATCCATCTAAATACTGCCTACAAGAGACTGACTTTGAATATAAAGACATGAACAGACTCAAAGTGAAAGGATGGGAAAAGATGTTTTATACAAATGGAAATCAAAAGAAAGCTGGGGTAGTTATATGTATAGTAGACAAAACAGACTTAAACAAAGACTCTAATAAAAAATAAAGATGGGTATTAGAAACAGAAAAAGGGGTTAATCCAACAAAAAAGTATAACAGTTGTAAATGTTTATGTATCCAACATAGGAGCACCTAAATATACGAAATCTGTCCAGAAGGTATCAGCCATGTAGTATGAAAAACAGAGACATGTATTGAAGAATATACAAGATACAAGAAACATAGTACACAGGACAATGACACCTCAGTCCCCTTCTAAGTAGGCACCTTGGGACCTCACATAGTTATTCCAATCTCCATCAGCTGCCCTGTTGTATTTTTCTGAATCTCATTGATGGTCTGAAATCTCTTCCTTTTCAAAGGTGATTTCAGCTTTGGGAAAAGGCAGAAGTTGCAGGACATCAAATCTAGGGGGTGCTGAGTTGCCTGGGTGACTTGATGTTTCATCAACAAATTCTGCACTAGATGGTGATGCACAACCTGGCACATTGTTGTGATGAAGCTGCCAATCACCAGTTTCCAATAGCCGCCACCTTCTGAATCATCCAAATAGTTTCTGTGGAGGAATGTTCAAGCTTCACATAAAATTTGATGCAAATTTATTGCTCTACTCGCTCAGTCATTTTGAGTGCAACAGCCACACAGTACACATGCTCACTAAACGGCATCTACCATCCCCACTGACTAGTACAGTGGAGTCATCCTTGTTTGTGCATGTGCATTCCAATCTGTTCTCCTTGGCTGCCAGGTTACATTGATGTCCCGCAAACTGTTCTCATTATATTAACAATGGCTGTACTTTCACCAAACAGACTTCATATACAGCAAATATTAATGGACCTAAAGGTATAAATTGGCAGCAATACAATAATAGTAGGGGACTTTAATATCCCACTTAAATCAATGGATAGATCATGCACAGAGAATCAATAGGAAAACATTGGCCTGAAATGACACATTAGATCAGATAGACTTAATAGATGTAAACATAACATTCTGTCCAAAAGCAACAGAAATAACATTCTTCTCAAGCATACATAGAATATTCTCCATAATAGAGCATGTTAGGCCATAAAGCATGTCTTGATAAATTTAAGATCGAAATCATATTGAGCATGTTTTCTGACCACAATATTATAAAAATAGAAATAAAAAAACTGGAAAAATAAAAAATATTTAGAGATTAAACAACATGCTGCTGAACAACCAGTAGTTCAGTAAAGAAATGAAAGGAGAAAAAAATTCTTTGAGACAAATTAAAATGTAAATACAACATGCAAAAATCTATGGGATGCAGCAAAAGCAGTTCTAAGAGGGAAGATCATAGTGATACAGGCCTACTACATCAAGAAATAAGAAACATCTCAAATAAACAGCAAAACATTATACCTCAAGGAACTAGGAAAAAACAGATGAAAACAAAAGTTAGTAGAAGGAAGGAAATACTAAAGATTAGAGCAGGAATAAATGAAAGGGGGACTAAGAAAACAATAGAAGAGATCAATAAAGCCAAGAGCTGATTCTATGAAAAGATATGCAAAATCGACAAAACTTTAGACTCATGAAGAAAAAAAGAGAGAAAACTTAAATAAGTAAAATCAGAAATGAAAGACAGGAAACAATTGACACTTCAGAAATACAAAGGATCATAAGAGCATACTATGAACAATTATGTGCCAACAAATTAGATAACCTAGAAGAAATGGATAGATTTCTGAAAACATACAACATACCAAGACCGAATCATGAAGAAATAGAAAATTTGAATAGTCCATTTACTAGAAAAGAATTTGAATCAGTAATAAAAAACCACCCAACAAACAAAAGTCCAAAAAAAGTCCAAAAAGCAGATGGTTTCACTGGGCAATTCTAGCAAACATTCAAAGAATACTTAAAACCAACCCTTCTCAAACTCTTCCACAAATATGAAGAGTAGAGAACACTTCCTAACTCATTTTATAAGGCCAGCATTATCCTGATACCAAAACCAGACAAGGACACAACAGGAAAATATGATAGGACAATATTCCTGATGAACATAAACTCAAGTATTCTTAACAAAATATTTAGCAAACTGAATTCAACAGTGCATTAAAAGTATCACACACCATGATCAAGTGGGACTTACTCCAGACATGCAAGGATAGTTCGACATCCACAAATCATCAAAGTAATGCACCGCATTAACAAAATGAAGGATTAAAAAAAACATGATCACCTCAATAGATGTAGAAAAGGCATTTGACAAAATTCAACATCCATTTGTGATAAAAAACTCTCGACAGAGTGGGTATAGAGAAAATGTTACCTCAACATAATAAGGGCCATATATGACAGGCCCAAAACAATATTAAACTCAATGGTGAAAAGCTGGAACTTTTCCTCTAAGATCAGGAAGAAGACAAGAATACCCACTCTTTCCACTTTTATTCAACATAATATTGGAAGCCCTAGCCTGAGTGATTGGATAAGGAAAAGAAATAAAAGGCATCCTAATAGGAAAGGAAGAAGTAAAAATGTCACTGTTTGCAAATGACATGATTTTTATATTTTAAAACAACCCTAAAGACTCCATCAAAAAACTGTTAGAACTAATAAAAGAATTCACTTAGTTGCAAGGTACAAAATCAAAATACAAGAATTAGTTGCATTTCTATACAGTAAAAACAAACTATCAGAAAGAGAAATTAAGAAAACACTCCCATTTACAACTGTATCAAAAATAATAAAATGCCTAGGATTAAATTTAACCAAGGAAGTGAAAGACCTGTACACTGAAAACTGTAAGACATTGACAAAAGAAATTGAAGACACAAATAAATGGAAAATATTTCATGCTCATGAACTAGAAGAATTAATATGAATAAAATGTCTGTATTACTAAAATGAATCTACAGATTCAATGCAATTTCTATCAAAATCCCAATGGCATTTTTGACAGAAAATAGTAAAAAAATCCTGAAATTTGTATGGAGCCACAAACCCTGCCAATAGCCAAAGCAATCTTGAGAAAGAGAAAATATGTTCCCTGATTTTTAAACTACATTACAAAGCTGTAATAATCAAAACAGTATTGGCATAAAAACAGACATAGAAATCAGTGGAACAGGTCAGAGAGCCCAGAAAGAAACCTATGCATATACAGTCATTTAATTTATGATAATGAAGGCAAAGCAGTCTTTTTAATAAATGGTGCTGGGAAAACTGGACAGCCATGTGAAAAAGAATGAAACTCAGCCACTGTCTTATACTGTACACAACAATTAACTCGAATGGATTAAATACTTGAATGTAGGACCTGAAACCATAAAATACATAGAAGAAAACATAAGTGGAAAATTCCTTGATATCAGTCTTAGCAATGATTGTGTGGATTTGACTTTAATGGCAAGGGAAACAAAAGCAAAAAGAAACAAATGGGACTGCATCAAATGAAAAGGCTTGTGCATAGCAAAAGAAACAACAAAATGAAAAAGCAACCTAATGAATGGGCAAAAATATTTGCAAATGATCTATCTAATAAGAGTTAATATCCAAAATATATAAAGAACTCATACAACTCAATATCAAAGCAAACAATCCTATTAAAAATGGGCAGAGGATCTAAATAGACAGTTTTCCAAATAAGACATAGAAATGGCCAATATGCACATAAAAAATGCTCAACTTCCCTAACCATCAGGTAAATGCAAATCAAAACAACAATAAGATATCACCTCACACTTGTCAGAATGGCTATTACCAAAAAGACAAGAGATGAAAAGTGTTGGCAAGAATGTGGAGAAAAGGAAAACCTCTTGCACTGCTGGTGGGAACATAAATTCGTACAGCCACTGTGGAAAATAGTATGGAGGATACTCAAGAAATTAAAAATAGAACTATCATATGATCTAGCAATTCAACTTCTGGGTATTTATCCAAAGAAAGCAACCACTAATTCAAAAAGATATATGTTCATTGCAGCATTATTTACAATAGCCAAGACATGGAAACTACTTTAACTGTCCATTGATGGATGAATACATAAAGAAATTGTGGTATGTGTGATGAAAATACTACTCAACCATGAAAAAGAATGAAATACTGCCATTTGTGACAGCATAAATAGACCTTGAAGGCATTATGCTAAATGAAATAAGTCGGTGAAAGACAAGTACCATATGATCTCACTTGAAGAAAACAAAATGCACATACAGAGAAGAGACTGGTGGTTGCCAGAGGAGAAGGGGGTTGGGGGATTAGTGAAATGGGTGAAGGGGTTCAAGAGATACAAACTTCCACTTACAAAATGAATAAGTCATGGGGCTGTAATGTATGGCATGATAAATATAGGTATTGTATATTTGAACATTGGTAATAGGGTAAATTTTTAAAGTACTCATCGCAAGAAAAAAATTTTAAACTTTAGATGCTGACAGATGGTAACTAGACCTATTGTGGTGATTATTTTGCAGTGTATACAAATATCGAATCATTATGCTGTACACCTCGAAATAATATATTATATGCCTCAATAAAAATATCAAACTGAGATATAGCACACTTCCTGAAAAATGCTGCTAGTCTTTATGAATTGTGACAAAGCAATACAATTTATGTGATTAGACTACAATATTGTAAAATAAAAAATGCTAGCATGGCTTTTTATTTACTTGTTTATGCAATTACATTACAATTTTCTATTTATAAATAAATATCTCTTTTATATTGATATTTCAAACCATAGCCTAAAATGATAATTATAGTAATATTAATGAAAAGTTTTAAAATTTCTCCATAGCATAGTCTTAGACTTGTATCTTTCAGGTCTGCCAATTTACTTCTTCTCTTTCATTCAATAATACCTTCAAATGACCTGCTACAAGAAATAAAACTTAGATTAAAAATAATAACTATGTTTAATATATTAATAAAATTAAGGAAAATGGAGAATTTCACTAGAGCTAAAATACAGGGGTGGGCAAAAGTAGGTTTACAGTTGTAATACAAATAAATACAATAATTAACAGTAATACGAGAATGAATTGTGTTCTGCATATTCACAACTATGAACCTACTTTTGCCAACCCCTGTATATACATAAAATAAATCAAATAGCAATTCTAGAACTAAAATATATCATAACTAAAATTAAGAGGGTAATAGATGGGTTTAACTACAGAATAAACAATCCAGAAAAAACATAAGTGAACTAGAAGATAAATTATATATTAGACGGAAGCATGGTGAAGAAATATTCCGTAAATATGGAAGAAAATGTGAGGCATAAGGGACAGGATTTTTAAAAATCTAATATTCATACAATTCAAGGTAAAAGAGAGAGAATGAGGAACAATTATTATAGACAAGATGCTGATTTTTCTTAACCTGTTTTATAAACTAACAAATGAGGCTTAAAGAGATTAAGCAATTATTTCAAAGTTACATAAGATTAGCATCTGAAATAGTCTAATTTCAAAAGTAGGCCTTACTCCAATGTCTCTGCTTTTTTCTGTAAGCCATAATACTGTGAAAGATTTGAGCGTGATTTTTGCAATGCTTTGCACTCTACCAGACATCCCTGGTGTGTCATACTTTTGAATAATTTGCACATGAAGAGATGCTCTAGAGAAAAAAAGCACGCACATGAAAGGCATACTGCCCCCCTCTAAAAAAAATTCTATGGCCCATTAGGAGGGGTCTACCCCTTTATTGGTGCTTTGGTATGTAATTTAGACTTGAAAAAAACCTGTTGTCATGGAATCTCTTCAGTTTGTTTTAATCTAGTTTTTCCCAAGTTTGATTGAACTCAGATTCAACCCCTCCTCCATACACACTTTTTTGGACTATAAATCCAGTAAGAAAATACTATATCATGAAAATTGTAGGTTTATTTTTTTCTTTTAATATATCTGGAGACCTTCCTAAACAACAACATCTTTTCCAGTTTAACTCTTGTTACTTTACTTCAGAGAAAGAATCTCCAAACTTTTCCAGTGACTTAATTTTTATTTTTTCAAATATTATGATATCTTGAGGTATAGCAGAATGGTGGAAAGGAAGGAAGAAAATAATATTGACTATAACAGCTGCTTAGTCAGGAGCTGGTGGCTTTATGGTTTTCTCCACTGAGAGTCTTGATGGTTGGTAAGGGAAGAGAGAGGAGATTTTAAAAGTCCAGTGTCAAAGTAGACTAGTGGGTTAAAAGTAACTTGCTAGTCATGTCTTTGTCGGTCTTCAAACTGCCTGCTGTAACTCTCATGCCTCTGTCTCAGTCCCACCATCAATCTTCTATGGTAACTTTGCATAATGTTTACTCCTTCAGGAAAAATAAACCTGAAATGACCTAAATAGTTTTCTGTATTCACACTATCTCTATATACAAACACATACCCAGTCTTGGGACCCTCTTTTAACTGATTTGTTTCACAGGGGAAGAAATTATTGTAAAGTCTTGATCACGTGTCAGAATGTTTTTAACTAAAAAGTTTTATTTTAAACAAAGTTATTGTTTATTTAAAAGCTTACATTTTTAAATTCAAATATCACAAAAGAATCCACAGCTTCAAATTAGAGTCATGAAAAAGAACATACAGTACTGCTGAAAAGTCTGCAACAGATACAAATTCAGACTTAAAAGGTTTAAATGAAAACCTTTCTAGACAAGAGAAAAAGTTCATATTCAGTCAGAAAAAGCAGTCAGAAAAAATTCAAATGCAGAATATAGCTTCAAATGCATTGTAATCCCAGAAAAATCATGAACAGAGTCATTTAAATTGACTCCTACTTTTTCTCCTAAATTAAACATGATGGCCTACTTAAGGTATATATAAGGTACACACACATGCACACTGATAGCTTTGCAATTTTGATCCACCATTGATAGCTCTAGCGTGGAAGATGATTTATGATTAATTCCTAAAAACTCAAAGAACTCATGATTTTTGATAATGAAACCCATCTGCAATTCATTCTTTCAAATTCATTATGTGCACTTTCTCAGTAAATGCTAGTTTATTCAAGACTAGGAAACAAGCATTTCTCAACCAAATTATAAGGATTCTATACTGAACCTTCTTTGTATCTCTATTAAATTAAACCCATTCGATAACCATTAGAAACAGCTAATGTTTCCAGACCCTTGCTGTTAGGGGATACAAAGACAAAATAACAAGATATGGGCACTGTCAACAAGGAGTCACGATCTGTTGAAATCTAGTGAGTTCATCTTAATTGGAATTGAGGTCACACCACACTAGAAATGTTTCGAGAGGATTTTAAAGTATAAAAGAAAGCCTTCACTTTTGGAAATCGCTTGGGTTTCATGAACCATATGTCACAATTTCTTTAACCAAGATAGTCATGGACTTTCAAAGTATGAATTGGTGCAAGAATTTAATACATTTTCTATTCTGAATTACAGGAGAATTCTTGATTCTTACTTTTTCCCCAATCTATCACGGTATAAGGCACTGCAAGGTGAATGACTTGC
>PVJD01019171.1:0-12411 GCA_004026545.1 Mormoops blainvillei | reverse complement strand
ACACAAGCTCCTGTTCCTCTCAGGTGGTTATCTTTCTTTCACTCTATTGACACTTGCAGTACAAGATGATGCAGAAAATTAGATTTAAAAAATAAAATCATCAAACTCAAACCCTCATGTTCAGTTATTTTCGGTCTATTAGGTAATGGTCATACACACCACAAGTAAAGTACACAACAGAGAGTGAAAAAAATCTGTACTCAGAGAGCAAGGAGAAAGAGAGCCAGTGTGCATCAGAAATCTCTGTCTCTGGACCTCTTTGAGCAAATGTCACAACCACTGTCCCTCCCTAGGAGTTGGTATAACTAGAGCCTTGAGATGAATTTACACTTGGAGAAAGTCAGCTATGCCTTCACCATTGTCCACTTGGTGTTGGTGACTCTGTTCGAGATGCCTCAGAAGGCTGTGAGCCGCAAACACTGACTAATGTAAAAAGGCCTTATGACGTCTTCAGAAAAGTGCTCAAGTGAACACACTTTGTGCCTAATGCATCTCCTAGGTGTCATAGGTCCCCAGGGCAGCCTCAGGAGCACTAGGGCAGCTTCCACTGGACACCATGCATCACACTGACAGGTGGGAACGCCAAGCACATTTCATCTTCCCTTTAGTTACCTCCAAACAAACATCTGGGCCTTGTTATCTTTGTTTGTTTGTTCATTTTCAAATTACAAAGGAGAAAATTTGTTTGACATTTTTTTCCTCTTGCCCTCTCCAATAGCTTTATTTACTTTAAAGTGTCCACAAATAAAAACTAATTTTCCCTGCTGCTCTGTGGAAATTACACTCTGAGGAGGATTTCCAGGGAACAGAGGAGTTCCTCAGATAAACACGTGGGGACAGAAAGAGGGAGCAAACGTTTGCTAATCGCGACTTCCATAGCAGCCTCAGGGGCTTCACACTGTTCACTGGCTGATCAGGCTCCTTGGTTCTTCATCTTCTGCCTCCCGGTATCCTGAACTGGGTTTCTAAAACTTGCTTTAGATATTGATCCCGATGTGATGTATAGTTGACGTGGTCCGTGGCATTTGCTTGTGCCTCCCTGATGTAACTGAACTAGGTCTTGGGTTCACCTGACTCACAGTGTAAGCTAGCCCCCTCTGTCCAGTCACATTTTTTACCATAGTGCATTAAACACTGACCTGGTCTAGCCAAGCAGAACATGTACAAATAAAACTGCACTATCTTGTTCCTTTGAGCTAATAGTCTCAACAAAACCACCAATAACCAGACAAACCCAAAATCTGTATTTCAAGTAAAAAAAAAAAAGAGTCAAATATTTGTTAGTGTCATAGGTCACATCCCATGGGACTTGGAGACTGAGATTTGCTGCAAAAAGTTGATGGGAAAATGCTTTCAGAATCAACACCCCTGAGGGAGGGAAGGAAGTAGAACTGATCAAGGGGAGAGTGTATTAGTTTTTTATTGCTGCCATAACAATTTCACATAAACTTCATGGTTTAAAACCACACAAATTTCTTATCTCACAGTTCCAAACAGGTCTGACACTCATCTCAAGGTGAAATTCAACATGTTTTCCAGGGTGAGTCTCCCTCTGGAAGCTCCAGAGAGATCCCTCTCCCTCACCTTTTCCAGCTTCTAGAGACCTTCCCATATTCCTTGGTTCCTGACCCCTTCCTCCTTTTCCAGATCCAGCAATGGGGGGTCTAGTCGTTCTTACATTTCATCTCTCTCGTCTCCTCTCCTGTTTCTCTCTTCCACTTCTAAGGCCCCTCGTGATTTCACTGGGCACTCTCAGATAACCCAGAGTGATCCTTCTATTTTGAAGTCAGCTGGTTAGCAACCTCATTCCATGTACAATCATAATTCCTCTTTTCTATTCAACCTAACATATTCACAAATGCAGGGGGTTAGGATATGAATATCTTTTGGGGAGACATGAGGGGGCATTCTTCTGCCTACCACGGAGAAGCTGAAATGAACTTAGTAACACTGCAGAGAAGATAGCCCTTCAGAGTTGTCCTGAATTGGAACAAATGTCATTGATCCAAAGGTGATGGGTCTTCTTAGCCTTCATGGACTAGTTGTTGGATGTGGCCTGCCCCTGGGAAGGGAACATAATCTTTGGTGAGCTGGCTCCTTTCACAGGAGGACAGCCACAGAGAGCGTTGAAAGCAGCTCAGAGCAGTCAGTTCCTGTGCCACCAGCAGTTGGGGAAGAACATTTCTGCCTTTAGTGATACTGGGAGGGAACTGGGATCCACATCATAGTTTTCACTGAATTTAGGGTAAAACTGCTCTCTCCAACTATCACTTTGGGGCTGTAACTAATACAACTGGTGGTACATATTAATGATTTACTACAGATAATACATGGCGTCTTTGCTTGACCGTGTATCAGCTGAGTTTCCAAAATAACTTTGGCCAAATTCTGAGATTGTGTGGAGTTGAGGTATATTGCTTGACTTAAAACTTCATCACTTGGTATATTTTTCTTAATCCCAAAATACAAGTTTCTTGGTTATTTTAAAGGAATTGCAAAATGCTTCTCCAATATTTTTCATTATTTTATGATTGTCGTTTTGCATAATTTATATAATCAAGAATATGTAAGTAATATAATCCACTTTTAATTAGGTGTTGAGAAGCTACAGAAAAAAATTTCCATCTCCCTGAGCTTCAGTTTTCTCATCTCTAAAATAAAATATATTTTTTTACTTTAAACTATAATATATAACATATATATTACCTACCTAGTACCTAGGGAAATAATAGTTGCTCAATAAATTGCAGCTGTTATGAGAGGACATACTGCGGTAAAATCCCACTGTTTACTTGACTGTTCCACTTAGTAAGATAACTTACAGGATGAGATAATGTATTATTCATCATTTTGTACTTAGCGCTCAGCAGAGTATCTGGCATGTAGCAGCTGTTTAATGCTTGATAGTTGGGCAGTTGATCAGGTGGCTAACTGAATAAAGGAATAAATGATATCATTTTCATTCCCAGTTCCTTACCTTAGCCTTCTCTTAAAAGTCTTCAGTAACATCTACTCAATATGACTTTCTAAACTTACCTACCAATACAAGTCTCCACTCAAGTTACACTGGTCTCCTCTTTTCCTCTGACCTAAAATACTGAAATTTAATCTGACTCCACACTTTATTACAAATATGATCCCTCTTCCTCTTCTCATCAAAACCTAATCCAGGTATTAAGGTCCAGATTGAGTCTCACCTTCCTATGAAGGTTTCCCACTTCACTGTTCTTCCCAGAAGTTGACTTCTGGGAAGTCAATGCTGGCTTCTCCTTTTCCTACACATCTATAACACTTATTTTGCACTTTGATGAAATGAATTGTGTTTTTGTTTGCATTTTATCTTGTTAATCATAATGAGATTAGATGTTTCTAAGCTCTTTTAAGGCAGGAAGTATAGCTCATATCCTCTTTCATTCATTCTGAGATGCATTTTTCACATTGTACCTCCCCTGAAATCAGAATGCATTTCACAATCAATGGCAATTCCGATTATCGTCATAGGCTTGAACTGCAGTGAGTTCTTGCAGAGGGTAGGTGAGTTTGCTTCTGTTAGAAATTCTCCCTGAAACCATTTTACATTAAACTTGTACTGTATGTTTAGACCACAAAGATGAGTAAGTACTGGCTTTAAGTGCACAGGTGAAATTTGGTTGATCTCTCTTGCCAGTGGTGAGATTGACGCATGCAAATTCCCTTGTCCTTTTCACCTTGTCCTGGTCATGTCTTGTTTACGCTTACACTAAGTATACAGCCCTTGTCTCAATTTAATATAGGGTCTCCTATCACATCTATGTCATCTTGGACACTCTTTTCCATATTAAAAATAAAATAATGATCATATTATAAGTGGTGGCATCCTAGGGTCAATTAAGTATATTACTTTGTATTCCTCGAGTGCTTGGCATAGAGTTATTGGAAGTTTAATATGAACATGCAGAATTGAATTAATGTCACTCTGGATGCTTTTTTTCTCTTATTCCACAACCTACCTCTTTGTCGAAGGCATCACCTATTACTTATTTCATAATAGGGATATTAGGTAAAGGTTTAGAGTTGGTACAGAGGAACACAGGTTATTTTTGCAGTCTTTGAAATCAGGCTGCCGGGTTTGTATCTTGGCCTTTTTTGCTTTTTAGATCTAGTAACTCAGACATATAACTCAAGCTCATTAAATCCCAATTTGCTCATTTGTAAAACAGGGGCGACAATTAGTACTGCAGAGGGATAATGTTCAGGTTAACTCAGAAATCATGTAAAGTGTTCATCTGAGTTAATATATTTTTAGTCAAGTAATATATATGTCTTCCATGTATACCAACAAAAATAATAATATTTAGCAAGATCTCACCATATATCAGTCAACCATCAGTGCCTTGGTTTTCTCCTCTGAGAGTGGGGATAATAGTGCTGATCTTCTAGCACTGTTGGGAGGATTAAATGGCGTGCTGTGTGCCACGTGACTTGTTATTGGTACCACTATGTATTATCTCATTTCATCCCCACCACAGCCCTTTAAAATTGCTACTGTTGTTACCCCCAATTATAGAGCAGAGTTAGAATACATTCTTCAAGTGCACACGGTCCTTGTTGTCTGAACCAGGACTCAAGCCCAGGTCTGTCGGAGTGCTGAATCTGAGAACTCCCTCATTTCTATCTGCCATGGAACATGACTGGGAAGTGTGCCTGGACATTTAAGCTCTTTCTTCTCTCCACGTATGCTATGTGTGTGTACTCTCTATCAAGCACAAAGAGAAAAAGGAGGCCTTGAACCTCATGTGGCATCATTCTTCTATCTGAGAAATGGGTGAGGTTAGAAATATTGTTGTAGGTTAAACTGAGAACATATGGAAATGATTTAAATGTGAATTCAGCAAGTCAGAAAATGAGCATGCAATAAGGAAGAATTTTACACAGAAACGTCTGTTTTTGTAACATTTCATAACAAAAGACTGACCAGAAGCCTCTCAGCTCGTGGTCTCTGCAGCCTTGTCAACTGTGTGCAGTAGCAGAGCAGTGCTTGCTTCTCCATTTAAAGTGCCTTATATTTTCAGAGTCATGATAAAAGTCCAGCAGATTTTATTCAGTAAGCGGGTGCTTTTGTGCATAATGAAATGGTTCCTTTATCTGCTAACCAGATCAGAGAAGAATAATTGCCTAGAAATTTCTTGTCCATTATGGTTTATCATTAAGAATAATAATGGAGCATATTAGTAATTATCCTATTAAAACTTATCAGGCAGTAGGAAGCATTAGTAGATGATTATCCAGTTCCCCGATCTCCTGAACTCCCGCATCAGTACAAAACCTTTAAAAATGCCCATATTCTATAATAATTAATCTTGAAGAATGCTATGGCTTCTTACAGTTAAATTGATATATAAATGTGAAGACTCCATGGCTTTGAATTTGCGTGCTATGTCCCATATCACTATTTAGAAAGCTGTAAATATAACAGTGCTAACACACACATAATTTGAGATTCTTATTTGTTAGGGTTACTATTAAACATCAAATAAAGCTATTTTAGTGTATGAAGACACTATCATTACTTTCTGAAAGTATAGGTTTAGAATTTCATTCATTCACTCAGTCGTTAACTCACTTAACACATTTTGATGAGCTTTTAAGGTGTGCTAAGCAGTGGACATAAAGATGGAAAAGACAGATAATGTCCCTAATCAAATGATATCTACATACTGGTAGTACAACAGAGTCCTTTAACAGAACAATCAACAAGAAAATATCAGATAACAGTAAATGCCCTGCAAAGAGTTAAAACGGGGAGGGAGAACAGGTGGCAACAGTCATTCATTACATCCTTATTGACCATGACCTCTCACGAGGACTTCAAACAAGTTAACCATAAACTTTGCCCCCAGAAGTTAACTGTAACTATACAAGAACAATGTATGAGTGTGAAATGTCACATGAGAAAATGGTAAACAAAGTTTAGAGGAGAGAAATTGCTCCCCAAAATAAGGACAAAGAAAGAAGTCTGTATGGGAATAAAATAATATTTTATGTGAATCTTGAAAGATGGATAGGATTCCACAGGCAGACAATGGGAAGAGAATGAGAAGAGACTTTCAATAAAATCAATGAGTATGAGCCAAGCAGCAGAACAGGAGTGTTGAGGGGAAGAGCAAGAAGGCTTTCTGGATGAAATACAGGGAGCAACGGAAGATAAGTGGGGATGCACAGGACTAAGAGGAAGGCATTCTGAAATTTGAAATTCTATTTGCCTGGTTCCACTTGACTGAATAATCAATATAAATTTCCTCTCCCAAGTTCAAATATTCCAAGGTTCAAATAAAATAATAGCTTCAATATGCATTCAATAACATTTATTAAGTGTCTAATCTAGAATAGGCATCTTAATGCCTGGAATGTCTCTTATTTTCTTTACAGTTCTTTAAGGATTTACTGTGACATTACTGTTTGTACCTATGACATTATAATAGTTGGCAATCCTTTTCTAAAAAGTGAGATTATCAGTAAATATCTTAGGCTTTACAATGGATATAATCTCTGTCTCAACTACTCAACCATCCTTGTAGCATGAAAGCACCATAGACAATACATAAATGAATAAGTGTAGTTGCATTCCAACATAACTTTATTCATAGAAACAGGCAGCTGCTTTACCAATGTTTGAAATAGACTGTAAACCTGTGAAGGTAGAATCCATGTTTGCGCACTTAAAATGCAGTGAATTTTCTGCAGTGGCTATACAATGAATATTTTTAAATTGAATAAAGGCACATAATACTTGACATCATCTTTAAAGAAATTTTTAACACTGTCTTCTGAACACTATCCACTTACCCATAATAACCAATTATTGAATAGCTTATTAGATTAGTACACTGTTGCTCCAGCTTGTTTATTAAAATAACCTAAATAACTAGACTGAATATTTTATATCCTAGTTGTTTACGACATGTTAATAATAATAATTAGCATAACAACAAGGTTATTCAACTATTTATTCAAAACATTTTATAATTAGTTGACCCAAAGTATATGCATTTTATTTGTTTTCCTAATAATTCAGACACAAGAATTTTGCAAAATAATTGAGAATTTATATAATTGTACCATAGTAAGATACAAATACTTGTTTAAAGTATATTTAACAAGTGTGTCAAAATTCTGATGAATAATACTTGGAGGGATAGGAGACTGGAGCCAGTCCAGAGAAATCGAGGTGCACCTTGAGGAAGGAGGAGACATCGCCAGGGAGGGAGACCTTCCTGAAAATTTTATTGGGAGATCCCAGGACAGGGTCCAGAGGTTCAGAAGCCTTGCTGACCAACAAGGACTGGGCAAGACAATCAGATATTCTAATATCCAAGCAGAGCACAGTCTGGGCACTTGAGAGCATGAGTTTGAGGGAGTTTAGGGGCAGCCGTCATAGAACCTGACCGCTACCCCCAGCCCAGTCTGCAGTAGTGATGACTACAGGGGCCATGAGGCCACACCCAGACAAGCAGGGCCTCTCCAGCCAGCGCCAGAAGGAAGGCTAGTGTCTTAGTCGGAGTGGAGCACCTGTAGACTCGAGCACAGTGCTTGGTGTATACCTACCATCTCCTTTGTTGTCTTCAATGACATAACTGCTTAAAGTCTCCATCGACTTATAACCATAGCCAAGTTCATTTGTTAGGTATAGTGTATGGGCTTTACTCAGTGTTGTCCACTATTAATGTTCATACTTTCACATAGAGACTGAATATAAATACATTAATTTTTAATTCAATAAAGAAGTCAATAACCTACTCCTGGAAGTCAATCTGCAGAAATACTATAAATTAATCTGTTTTCAATATTACTTATATTAAAATGGATGGAGAGTCTAAATAATTGATCAGAAGGAATTAGTTATATAATGCTGCATCTTCTTGAGGGGTCAGTACCTCATTTTTAAAAAGATAATTATTTTAAAATTTTTCAAAATGGGTAAAATGCTAATGTTAGACTAGAAAAGCAGAATGTAACACTTCCAAATTCTGATTGAAAATTGTGTTGCTCAGGAGAGGCTAGGTCACACAGCGGTAAGAAACAACAATAAAAATGTCAATGGTTTAGGGCAATAAAACTTTGTTTACTGCTCACAAGTAATCTGCTACATGTTCAGGAGTTTCTCCCGGCCACTGTCCCATGTATTGCCCATCATTTCTGCTACTTTGTTGGATGAATGACACCTTTCTCTGAACCAGTCACTGGAGTTCCAGCCTGTTCCTATAGATGATGTGACTATCCACAATAAAAAATCATCAGATTTGTCAAGGTCAAGCATCAGGCAAACAAGCATTTGGAGAATGAGCAGAAAAAAAAAGGTTCTGCCTTACCTACCTTAGAAATGACTCACAGGGCTAGGCACTGCTGGGAAGGGAATCTCACAGCAATAAGAGGGCAGTTACTGATGGAAAGGAGTCTCACAGCAGTAATGGGGTAGGCGCTGCTGGTAAGGGATCTGCTCAGGTGGCAGAAGCACCAAGAGGAAGCTTGGTTCAGCCCACGCTTCTGCTCAGATGCAATGTGCATGTTGAGATCAGCTTGGAATGCCTACTTGTGTGCGTAGCCTGTCACACACACAGCTACACACAGTAAAACTGCAATTTGTTTGACTCTTATTGTCGTTCATCTTGTACTGTCAATTTATGTCCCCGTGCCAATATTACTCACGAGAGTCCAAGAAGGTTGCAAGTGAGATGATTTGATGAGAATTGCCCAGCTTGCTGCAGCACACTTTGTGGAGTTGGGCCCTTGATTGAAAACCTCTTGCCCCAGCCCAGAAGGGTAATATTTTCCATTTATTTCACATAGACAGCACTTCTTCACATCCTAGGTGAATTTCTGCTTCCCTAGAAAAAATAATTTATTCCAGTTACTTAGGATTGAAATTCAAAATCATGCACCATTGACATTTTAATATGGGTATAAGAAATTTTTTTCAGGATCTTATGGGTTATTAAACACTAAAATGTGTTTCTGAAGAAAATCACAGGGCATCTCTGTGCCAAGTTCTCCAGTTCTCATGGAGCTAGTTGCTTCTCAAGGTACTTCCCTGGCCTGAGATTTTATGATAAGGGCTATAAAATCAATACCCTCAGTTGAGAAAAATTACATCCTACCAGTCTGTGAAAAAATAAATCTAAAATATTCTAGATTATATTTCTTGTGCACTAAACAAGTATTGCTGCCTTAGCAAAGATTTACCCAGTTTTTTTTTTTAATTGCAAAGATTGCAGAAAGGCAACACACTTGGAATAAAGTTGAAGTACACAGAGTGTTTACTATAATATTGGATGTGGCAAAGATGGGGAAAGTCATTTTTTAAAGGAAATTATAGCAAATTCCAAGTGCAATTCTAATCTTCTTTAATGTAAAACTATATTTAAAAGATCATTTAAAGGGACAGCACTAAATTCATACTATATAAATATGATTATATAAATGGACTGGTAAATATCACACTATATTCTTAAAATAAAACTTTCTAATTTTTTTATATTCACACTTCAAATATTCAAGCAGTTACCCATTTATACATGGGTTGTGATCTAAAAATGTCTTTGTAACTTGGCTATTAGGAAGTGCATTTTACCTCCAAAAATTTGTTTAACTCATATTATAAAATATAGTACTTTTGCAATGAAAGAAATTCTTTAACCTTATTTTTCAACAAAATTAAATTAAGCTCAATAAAATACTTCAGTGATAGAGCAGAATGTCAAATTAACATAAGGGAACCAATAGCCTTATATACACAAACAATAAGCAGTTAGAAGATATATTACTGGAGAGAACCCCATTTCCAATAACAAGGTAAGATTTAAAATACTTAGGAATAAAGTTAACAACAAATTTGTAAAACCTATGTATGTAAAACTTAAAATATTCCCGAAAGAGACTAAAGAAGACTTCAACAAACAGGGAGATACCATTTGCTCTTGGATAGGATGACTTAATTCATCATCAAAATGTTATTTCTCCATTGATTTATAAATTTAAGGTGATTAAAAAATAAATAAATAACAGACATTTTCAGGAGTTACACAATTAAACACCAAGGTGTATAATGAAAAATAAAGTGCAAGAATAACCATGATGACTTTAAAAAAGAAAAACTATGAGGAAGTGTAATCTTAGCAGATACAAACATACTTTGAAGCCCCTATAATACAAACAGCATGGTACTGGCACCTGAATAGACTGACAGACAAGCAGAATAGAAAAGAGTCTGAAAGTTGACCCAAGAAAAAATGGAAATTTAATAAATGATAAAGATGGTGTCTCAAATCACTGTGGCAAAATTTTTTGTTATTTTAAAAAACATAAAATTGGATCCTTCACTCATTCTACACACAATAATAAATTTCAACCTATATAAAACATAAATATTAACAATGAAATCTTGCATGTACTAGAAGTATACATGGGAAGAACACATTCTTCCATAATCCAAGGATGAGGAAAGCCTTTATTCATTAAGCAAATCCAGATGCAATAAAAGAAAATATCAGTAAGTTTGACTATATAATTGTGTATTCTGCATATTTATATAAAATATATTGTGTATAATTATGTAAAATAATAAGTATTTTAAAATAACTTTGGCACATAAGTCATGGAAAACTGGATGAAAATATTTGCAATAGGTATACAGTAGAATTCTAGGTAAAAGTTGTCCCTGAGATTTGAGAAGCAAATAATAGGGTAGCAAGAAAAAAACAACATTAACCAAGATCTGTATGCTATTGGAAGAAGACTGATTCTGTCTGAGCCCTAGATATTATACTGTCTGTATTCTAAGCCAAGTAGGTACTAGAGTCTACATTTGGAAGGAACTACAAATGATTGTCAAATGACTCAGCTGGGAAAAGTATAGGGCTACTTCACATTAGAGCGAGGAACATCAAATGACACATCGGCAATCTCATTGCTATCAATGTGATGTCACTGCCCAGAATTTCAATAGAATTGCTGTAGGGTACTGACCTGTGAGCTGGACTGAGTTTGTCCATGACCTTACAATGGATAAGATTTGCTGTTTAAACCCTGGACCAGTGCTGCACTTGCCTTCACTCCTACCCTCTTGTTTTTATCCAATCCCTGTCCTCCTACACAGGCACTGTGTCCTGACTCTCTCTACTGACTTATCTCTCAACTCCAAATCATTTCTAATACATGGTTCTCCTCTCACAAGCCTGTTGGAAGTGTACCTTCTTAATAAGCTCCTGCTGTTTGGAGTTCCCATGGTGATAAATAGAGTGCATCTTGTGGTGCTTTATTGCTCCAGTTCCCTTTGACTTCCATTTAGCATCAATCATACAAAGGATGAGCAAGACAAGGAAAATTTATGCTCCCTTTTTACATCCTAAAACTACACTATCCATCTCATCTTAAACATTTCTTATTGCATAGAAGTATTTGACCACAGCTATCAAGCCTTACTTCTTTTCATTTCCTTGGGGTATTAACTAATGATTAACTTTTCTTATTCACTATTCAGAATGTTCACATTATCACCCACATACTTATACAATGCTATAAATTCAGTATCCAAACCATCTTTTTCTTTGTCTCATCACTCCCTTGATCACTTTTCAATATTTGCGTGCTTGTTATTACTTGGGAATGCTTCATTCTGAAGAGGATGATCATGTGACATGGCACACCCACTGAGCATCTGCTGGCTGCAAGGTATTGTATTAGGTGTTATGAAGGAGAGAAAGAGTACAAAACACATTACACTGTTGTTCAAAGAGCTAAAAATCTATTGAAGCTGATGAAGGAGAGCAAAATAATAGTATGGTACATGAATAAACTGCACTGTATATAATAAACTCTGCCATGTCTAAACAATTAAGGAATTTGCTTAAGTGCGTTCCACTTAGAGTCATACTACTATCCAAAGAAGTGTGATCCTGAGGAGACAATCTCCCTACCCAGACTGGGCATGCATCGGCATTGGTAATGGCATGACAATCTTGATACTCTTGTCTCTAGAAACAATTAGATATGTTGTCAGGAACGTAGATGGTACAATAGAAGAAATCATCTATATTAATTGACATTAATGTAGCTATATTCATTTGTTAGGGTCACAGACTGATTGCCTTAAAAAAACAGAAATTTATTCTTTCATAGCTCTGGAGGTGAAAGTCCAAAATCAAGTGTCATCAGTGTTGATTTCTTTTGGAAATTCTAAAGGAGAATCTCTTCCAAATATACCTTTCTCATAGATTCTGGTGGTTGTTGGAAATCAATGGCATAACTTGCTTTATAGACTCATCACTCCAATCTCTGCTCCTCTCTTCACATGGCCTTCTTCCCTATGTGTGGCTCTGTCTTCTTTTCTTCTTATTAGGATGCCTGTTGTTCAATTTAAGTCCAACCCTAAATCCA
>PVJD01019170.1:0-12407 GCA_004026545.1 Mormoops blainvillei | reverse complement strand
AAGGTCACGCAGCAGGATATTAACATAGCTTACAAGAATGCTTTATAGCAATCTGGCCAGTTTCCAAAGCACTATTATATTCATCATCTAATTTAGTCCTCACAATAACTCTATGAAGTAAACAGAAAGTGGCTATTGTAATTTTGCACCTAAGGAATTCCAGGACTTTTGCTTCTCGGTCCAATTTTTTTTCCATTTTGGTTTCCTGGTTTCCTGACACGTGATGATAATGGAAAAGGGATGGGATGTGGGGCAGGGGGGTCGGTTCACTGAATCTGAATTTAAGTGTAAGTGTCTAGCCCTGTCACAGTCATATAGTAGGCCCTCTAATATAACTGATGTGGTTATTATCAGTACAACGATTGGTTTTGTTCAAAGGGAAAGTAATATTACAATGGTAGCTTATTGGAATGAGGAATACAGACGCCAGATATGGAAGGGAAAATTGAAGATATTGTGTCAGCAGCAAGGGAAGGCCTTCTAAACAATGCTGCAGAGCATTGGAGCCAGACAAGCTGAGTCTGCTGGGCAGGACTGCTACTTATTAAAATGGTGATATTGGGCCCTGGCTGGGTTGCTAAGTTGGTTGGAACGTCATCCCATACACGAAAGGGCTGCGGGTTCAATCCCTGGTCAGGGCTCATAGGGGAGGCAACCAATCGATGTTTCTCTCTCTCTCTTTCACTTTCCTCCCCTCCCTTTCTCTCTCTCTAAAAATCAGTAAATATATCTTCAGGTGAGGATTTAAAAAAATGGTGATGTTGGGAAAATTACTTACCATCCCCTTACTTCCACATCCTCTTTTCTTCAAAGTTGAAATAAATAGAACTTTATTGGGTAGTATGATGAGGGTTAAATGAGATGAAGTATATAGGACGATAAGCCTGGTGCTCAGAAGAAAATGAATGTTCAATAATCGTAGCAGATTTCTTAAATCTGGTTATGGATGGAAGAGTTAAGCAAGGTGGAAGTTAAAACAGTAGTAGTTTCAAGTGGTCACTAAGGTGATGAATACAATAACCTACGTAACTGCTTTGGGCGTTTATCAGTTTATTGACTTAATATCAACTTTAGATTTAAAAGAAAGATATTTCCTCTTCCTCAGGCTCAGAGACTTTACACACCGATTATCGTTAATTTGCCTTCAGATGATGCTGCATTCATGGCTGATCCTTCCAAGTTGTATATTTTTAAATCCTGTATTTCTCACAAATGTATTTGGTAACTCTGAATACAGCAAATGACTATGAAACAAATAGTCATAGTTCTTGACCCTAAATGTTCATGAAGTGAAAGACGTCAAGGGAAAATGGCAATGAACTCTTACTGTCTCATTTATGAGAAGCTTTGGCACAGCATGTGAAGGTGACAGGTGTTCTGCCTCCTAGAACCTTTTTGTTCCATCCCGAAAATCTATATTTTCCTTTAGTATATTGATTTCTGCTGTAGAGCAGGACTGGCTATTAAACATCTTTATTTGGGAGCTGCGGGTGCCAGAATGTGAGAGGGAAAGTGCATCAGTACTTAAAGGAAAGTTGATGGGATGGTGGAGGACTGGAGAGAAGGAGGTAGTCTATATCTGGGAAATTATTTACAATTTTGCTGAAAGACAGAAAGACTTGCCAGAGGGAAAATAGAGGATGCAAATGAAAAAAGCATCCAATCACAGGTAAATCCTTTGATGGATGAGGAAGAGACTTTAACAGATGAGAAAGTACTTTCCCTCGTGGCCTGCTGGCTCACCTCGTCTCTCTTTTGGCTTGCGGCACAGTGGAAAGATTCCATGGGACACACTGTGAAATGTATAATAGTGGACTAGCTAATACAAACGAATAACAAATCGAAGTGTTCTTCTTTTCTGTTTCGATGAGGGGCTACTGATTTCTCTTTAATCAGTAGGGGTGAGGTTGAACTTTCATTACCAAAATAGCTAGCGATTGAGTTGACTATTGATGAACAATTTCCCAAAATCCACTTTCTCAGCAACAAAAACAACATTCATGTGGTGTATTTATAGTTCCAAAGTGTGCTCACCTGCTTTGTCTCCTCTTACCTGACAAATAACTTGTGCGGTAAGTGTCATTATCCACCTTTCATCCACTTGAGAAAACTGAAATTTAGAGAAGGTAACTGAGAGCCTTATTCACAGCTGGCTGTGTTTCGCCATCTATCTCTCTTTGGATCCTCCAATAAATATCCATCTATTGCTATAAGTCCCACAATGGGCTTTTTGGGGATGCATTGCCACACACACACTAGGTTTCAATAATGTTTTCCCTCCAGGCCAATCCCAGGGCTCTGACATCTCTCAAAGGCCTTAAGTGCCCATCTGAGCCCCCTTGAAGTCATATAGGGGACCTGAAATGAGGGTGAGTGCTAGGAGTGAGACAGAACAGTGCAGCTTTACCAGAAACTAAGCTACCACTTCCCTGGGTTTCTGAGGACTTTCCTCTGCAGCTCACACCTCCTGCAGCCCCTCTCATGTGTACCCCTAGAGCCCCTGGGAGGTCCTCCAGCCATCCTGTGCATCCATCCCTCAAAAGGACCTCTTACTTTTCTCTCCCTCTGGACACCTCAGCTAGTGGTTAGGAGAGCAGTTGCTTACTGCAAATTACTCTCTCCCTGAGAGAATTTCCAATACGGGGAAGAAACAGCCTGGGGAAAGGGGGTCATCTTTAACCATACCTATAGATACTTCTCCATCTGTGGGCAGAAAGCCTCCACACTTGAAGCTACTTCTCCACTTCCTCCTCCTTTGACAGTGTTCTGGACTGAGGAAACCTCTTTTATCCTTAGTCATCGATGAGCTTAGAACTGTGCCTGTGCACTCAGAAGACGAAGCCCCCTTGCCTAGGCTTGGCAGTGCAAAGCAATGCCAAATGCAGCCAAGCAGACCACGGTAGTTACTAGCTGGTAACTGCTTGCCTGTATTTGAGCTCAGGCAGCACCAGTCGCTAGCCTGGCAGCTTGGACAAATCGCTTACCTCAGTGTACGCATCTTTAAATAGGGTAACGGTAATACACATGGAGGGGAACGAGAATCAAAAGTGCTGCCTATGTAAAGTATTTAGAACAGTTCCTAGCACTCAGAAAAGCTATATAAGGATTAAAGGGAACTTTTAAAATTATCTACTTTTAGAAGTATCTGCTCCGCCCTAGGTTATTTGCCTTTGAAATTCAGCTGGAGTTACCCTGACCCTTCAGACACAGATACATGGTCTGGACCACCCTTTCCATGGCTATGAAAAAACCTAATCACCCACCCCCAGGCATCCTTTGAATTCCCAATTTTACATTTCTTGATTACTTCAGGCTCTAAACGCCAGCTTCTTTAGAAGTCTTCTGTTTGGGGGTTGGTTGGTTGGTCTGCACACCGTATCCCACAAATGTTTAACTCAAACTAATATCCACGCAAAGTTTATTAAAGTGCTCATGTGTGTGGCAAACTTTACGGAACCTTTTAGGAAAGAAACGGTTTACCTTGCAACAACCCAATCAGTTTTAAAGTCAGCATCCGTCATCCCTATTCTCTATAAGGCCCTTGACCATGTCCACATCTTAGGTTCCAGCCTCCTGCCAGGTTCCTTAATTCCCTCTCTCATCCTTTTCCCTAATACCTCTCTTCCTCAAGCTTTTCCTCTCACATTGCCTGAAACTCCAAATTCTTCTTGTTCCATTGTGCAGGAAAATTCACTAAGCTCTCCCCAGCCCACTATATTAAAGAACAAAAAACAAACAAAGGGAAAAAAAAAAACCCTAAACCCTTAAAGGCCACTGCTTCAGCATGATGTTGGTGACAACTTGAGATTATCCTTTTTAAGGACTTCATTAAATTATTGGCAAACATTCAACTCATCCTTGCTCTGTGTTTGTATGGGGGTGGGAAATGGGGAGAGGATGGTTACTAAACACATACTATTTCAATTAGTTTTCACAGCAATGCTGCAAGGTAGGTCTGATTCTCCCCATTTTGTAACTGGGAAAACTAAGGCTCAGGGAAGTTAAGAATGTGCCCAAGATCAGCTAACTGGGAAGGGTTGAACAGAGTCAAGATAATGAGGGTCTGGCTCGGAATCCCTCACTATTTTCACTGTACCACAACGCATCATGCATTGAGCTTGGCCTTCAGACTCTAGTGCTCCAAGGGTGTGGCAGAGATCAGGGGAGCCAAATGCACCTTCGGCCTGGGCCCTGCATCTTGGACAGATCCCAGCTGTGCTCCTGGCTGCCACCTTCAGTGTCCATTTCTTCATATACGGTGCCCAGTACTGAACCCAGCCTTCCCGGTGGGATCTGACCAGCACATAGGAGAGCAGTATCCTCCACTGCATTCTTTACTCTGGATTTCTAGTCACACAACCTGAGGTCACTTTGGTTCCTTGAACGCACGTTTCATTGCTGATTCATCCTGAGTTTCCAGCCAACGGAAGCCTCTAAAACAAAGGTCCTCCTTGAACTCTGGAGTCAGTCCCAGGGTCGATCCTTGCTTCCTCACTTCCTGTGAGACTTGGACAACTCACCTCTCTTTTTTAGGCCACAGTTTCCCTGGATGCTCTATAAGAGATGGTAATATTATTTACCTTATAAGGCTATTAGAAAAATTAAATGAGTTAATGCATACAAGGTGCTAACCTAATACCTGGAACATTATAAAGTTCAAAAAATAATTAGTAATAACAATTATTATTGTAAATGCCCATCTTCTACCCCACCTCCACACAAATCTGATCTCTCCACTTCTCCATACTCCACACCTCCACACTAGCCTGCGCACACGTGCTCGCACACACACACACGCACCCATTATTGGAGGGCATTCTCCCAAAGGAGGATGGGCCTTAGAAACCTTGGATTCAGTTTTTATCACATGCTAGCTATGTGACCTTGGGCCAGATGTTCGACCTCTTTTAGCCTCAGTTTCTTCCTTGGAAAAATAGAAACTATAATTTTGTACTCTTGTAACTCGCAGCATTATCATAAGGATCACATAAGGCAGAAATGTAAAGAAGGTCTGTATTTACTGTTAACCTATTTCCATTCATTCCCCAAAGGAAGTATGTTAGTAAATTTTTAAAACTAAGTTAAATACTTTATACTAATCTCTGGTAAAACATACAGATTCATTTAGGATTTAGCAGACTACCATTGTTCTAAATGGTTTCTCTATGTTCAGCCTTCACATTTTTTCTCATGTGACACATTTATCTGCTAATGGACTTTAAAAATCTCTTCATAATAAAATGAGAGTCTAGGAACCCTATTCCTCCTTAGTCACAAATTTTCTTGTATTAATTAAGAATGAATCTGCACTGATTGGCTGCATTGTATACTGTGCTGGGGCAATGACAGAGTCAAAGAAATATAATTTGGGGTGCCCTCATGTCTATTAGTACCTTGGTGATATGACCTACATAGTTAACCTTAAATGTTAATGTCTTGAGACAGTTACGTAACCTTTCAAAGAAACCTAGAAAACCTCAAAATGTCCAATTATGGAACAAATTTGTCACATTGATTGTAATTCCCTTCAATGACATTCCCTGCTGGGCCTGTCTGAAATGGAGAAGACATGCCATTATGGAACTGAAAATTTTAGGTTTTATCACCTAATCTGAATGCTGAAGGACCCAAGTATCATCCAGACTAAACCCTACACGTTACAGGTGAAGATAATGATCCCGGAGAGAGAAAAGGACTTATCCCAATCACTCCAAATGGTGGCAGAGCCCAGGCAAACTCAGGGCAGCAGGAAACAGAGGTAGGAAGACGGGGGACAAGCTATAGGAAGAAGAGGTATATTTTGCAGATATCTAGTTTTTTCCCATCAAAATATTATTCATATTTTACATTTTATCACACCATCTTTATACTAATTTTAAAGCCTTTTAAGAATGCATCTTCCTTGGAAAATTTCTATAAACATAAAATACATGTATATCTACTTGCCCCCTTCTTCCCTTCTATTATGTAAGGGATGTTCCTCTGCGGAGATACTTTTTTTTAAAGACCACATATCATCACCAAACTGGAGAACAGTATCTTGTATGCATATCTCCAGTTCTCATTCCTCATCCTAGACCGTGTTTCCTATCCCTAAATTGGAGGGATGTCAGGAGATGGAGGACCTCTGGAGCAAAAGAGAAAACAAGGACCCCTGAAAACCATCACTGGGAGTTGTGTGTGGTAGGGAGCTCAAAATCTCACCTAATGATTAAAAAAAAAAAAAAAGGCAATTCTGAGAATGTGGTTTTTGAGGACGAGAAAGCCTTCCCTTCCCCAGCGCTGCAGAGCGCCCCGCCCCGTGCCCGGCAGTAACCCCGGCCGCGCTTAAGCTATCTTCAACTAGCCATTTGGGAAGAGAAAAACAGAGAATGTGCTCCTTTTCCCTTCAAACCCGGTCATTAGGTCGGGGCCCCTCCCGGGCAGAAATGGGAACATGAACTTTGCGTCCAAGTGGTTTTTCCGCGGGCGTATTCTCTTCTCCGAAGCCCGGGGCTCCATCCTTTCAGTGCCTTTTTGGGAAAGAGAAGATACAGGGAGATAACAGAGCTGAATAGGGGCCAGCTATGGGTGAGAGAGCAATATAAAGACAACAGATGGGGGAAAGGGAAACAGAAGTAATGGGGTGCCCGGGCCAAGGGGGACGCGTGGGGGGTGATGGCCGACGGGGCCTGAGATTGTGTCCAGCCCCGCCAGACCCAGAAATTAGGGCAAATCCGCAAAGCTCACACGGTTTATTTCAGAGGGAAACGGAAACTACCAAAAACATAAAAATAGACTTTCTGAAAGCTCCGCCGCGAACCGAAGAGAGCGGCACGCAGGCGCGTAAGGCTCCGCGTCTGCCCTCGAGTTACCCCGCGCCGCCAGCCGGGCGAACTAGGTGAAAGGTAACTAGCAGGCGACGCACTGGGCGCTCGCCTAGGCTCGCTTGTGCGGGCGGGCGGGGTCTGGCCTGAGCGGCTTGCTGGGTCCTCCCCAAGTTTCTTCAAGTCTGTATTTCATCCTGCTGTCGCTGTGGCAGGGGTCGGGTCATTGCAGGAGGCGATGGGCGGGTGGGGGGCACTGAGCAGAGCAGGAAACTTCTTGTCACTCAGCCCTCAATGGGGAAATTAAGTCCAGCGCTGGCGCAGAGTAAAGAACCACGTACTGAGGGCCATGGTATACCCCACAGTGTGCTGGGTGTGTCACTGTGTTATTTTAATTCTCACAACACTGTGAATGAGGCAATGTGACCTCCTATTTACCAAAGAGGAAACTGAGGCGCAGAGAGTTCATGTAACTCGCCCAAGGTCATCCAGTCAACAAAGGGCAGTTTCTACAAATGGCCCTGATTCAGGATGTTTTAGGGTCCTTTTTTTTCCCCCAGTTTGTTTGTTTTGGTGTTTTTGTTTTTGTTTTTTGGCCCTACTGCTAATAACTGACAAGTGTAGCACATTTTACAAGGCACCCCAGCAGGCATCGCTCGTTCCATCCTTACCTGAAACCTCTGGGGTGGGAATTATTAACACTCTCCTTTTGCAGTTGGGGGAACTTGAGACTCAAGAAAGTCACCTTGGGATCACACCGAGACCAGTAAAGTTGAGATTTTTCTAGTCTCGTTTTAAAGGGATTAAAAAGCTCCAAGCTGAAACTCAGGTTCCCCCACACACCTACCCCGGAGAAGATGAGGGATTTAAACTCTACAGGATGAGTGTTGTAGAGCCTGCATGGCCTAGGCCATGAAGAACATAAAAAGTTCTCCTCTTGGAGGTGTCCTTTGAATGCAGGTTTCTGTTACAGAATTATGTAGTGACCTGCCCTTCTGGGAGAGTGTTGGGTTGTTAGCTCATGGAGAACAGACAGAACGCACTGCTCATGGTTTCTTGGACTGGGCGTTTTTGCTGAGTTTGGGCGAGTTTATAATGGAATGAACACATTTGCAACCCAGACTACCCCAGAGGGAAGCTTCAGTTGTGTGTGACGGTGGATAAAGTGACAGCTTGTGTGTGTGGCTTTCCCTGGATTAGGGCTCTTGCATTCATTCAGCAAACATATTTAGCACCTACGCGGCTGGGCACACAGCTGGAAAACAGGATGGGAGCTTCAAAGGGCAGGAACGCCTTGCTTCTCCTGGCTCTGGGAGTTTGCCCCCTCCATGCATGTGGAAGCCATAGAACTTTGGGGTGCATCACCCAGCAGGGGACATAGGACCAAATCACACCCCTCCCATGCCCACCTGCCGCACAGCGCCTCATCTGTTCTGCAGAATCACAAAAACAAAAGCAGCCCTGCTCCTCTCCTGAGGCGGCCTTGGAAACAGGGACACAGAAAAAGCTGCAGAGTGGCTGGTCAGCCCCCCTCCCACCCTCATCTCTTTCCAAGAATCCCCTCCCTTGAGTCAGGGAATTGGAATTTCATTGCCTTGTGACCCAAAATTGTGTTCTGCTCAGGCTGAAAAAGACAAAGGCTGCAATTGGACTGTTTTTGCCCTGATGTAACCCTGCCTTGCAGCCTGCCAGAGGTGACTGGGGGAGATCATGTGCTGCTCAACGCTCTCAAGATGCCTCTGTGAGCTGTCTGCCTGGTGGTATTGGCAGGAAGAAAGCTGCTTGGAGACTTACATCATCACCCTGCTGAGAGCGCTGTGTGCTGAGAACTCTGGCCACACTGGGCTCTTTGCTAGACACTTTCACTTGAACCCCCGTACGTCCCCCACAGCTCTATCCATAAGTGGTGGGATCCCCATGTTGCAGAGGGTAAAACTGAGGCTCTGAGGGGATAAATGATTTCCCCACATCACACAACCAGTAAAAGGCATGGCCGAAACTCAACCCCTTTCACTGCCCTATGCAATTGGACTCAACACCCCCAGTGGGGCAGGTACTTGGGATGGTTGGGAAAACTGTCCCTAGGTTTCTCTCTTTCTACCCTAATTATCCTAGAGATATTTTAATAAAAATGTAGAACAGGTGAAATTCCATACCTTACATGCAGTTAAATAATGAGTGGCTTTAGAGAGGAATGAATGAATGGATGGATGCAGGTAGAAAATAAGATGGGATGAAGTGCCTCGAATTGTGCCTGGCACATAGTAGATAATAAATATATCACAACTGAGTTAATAAAGGAGGAAGAATAAGTCAAAATACAAAGTATGGAAGAATTTCAATGTCAGGTCCAAATATTTTCGGGAAATAATTTCCCGGACTTAGGCTCACAGATAAAGTTTATAGTCATGCTAGAATTTGAAATTCTTCATTGAATTATAGGTAAAAAGTTAACTGGTGCCGGGAGGTTATCAGTAGAGATACAAAAAGTAAATACAGTCAAGCTCCGGTCCACGCTCCTCTTCCTATCGAATTGCCTCCTGCGGTGCTTCTTGCATATGATTTATGCTGCTGGCCTCCACCAACAGGAAAGGCCTTTCATTCCGTTCGGTAAGAGGCGGTGCGCTTCATGAAGCACGACATAGGCTGTGAAGCGCGCACGGTGTGGTCCTTGCTGTCCAGCGGGAAAAATGTGAGAGTCAACCGTCTCAGGCGTGAGCCCCTGCTCTTCAGCACGCTATTTAACCCCAGCAACCCTTGCGTTTCCCATGCGTAAAATGGGTGCAATATTACCTCACGGGGTAACTTTAATCATTTAATAATATGAGTATGTAAAAAGAGAGGGGGTGACAAGTGATAAATGCTATTAATTTTATTCAGAGCGTACAGGGGGAGTGCTGTCCCAGGCACCACGCCTAGCTCCTCACCAGGGAAGGGGAATGGAGAGCTGTACATTTGACCTCCGAGAAGGAGCCTGGGCTGGAGGGTGTCCACCCAGTGCAGAGCGTGTAGGAGCAGAGCTGTCCCGCCCAGGAGCAGTGCAGGAGCTAAGCAGTGCCTCTGGGCCTTGTGTCTAAGCCCTGGGCTTGCCTTCCGTGTCACCTGAATCTGGCAGCTGCAGGAAGAAGGAGCACCCTGGAGCAGCTCAACGAATGGGGACTCTGCTGTCTCACTGTGGTCACCGTGCCACTGCCCCTCTCAGTTCAGCCTGAATTCACAGCAGCCGGCATTTGTCGAGCCTTTCCTGGATGCCAGATCCTAAAAACTCAGGGCAAGCCCGCTGCAAATACAGAATGTGTAAACATAGAATTAACTGAAGGTTAAGAGGGGAGAAACTGGATACACAGGGGAATGAGAATTCCCAAGGAGGTGGCCTTCAGCTGAGATATGAAAAATGGAGCCTATTCTCCCCGAGGGAGAAAACAAAATGGGTTTACACCTTTTGGCAAACAAACAAACAAACCAACAAACAAAAAAACAAGTAGAATCCCACTTCAACCATACCAAATTCTTTCTTTGATTTACCCAAAGATTTTAGGGGGCTGGAAAGAAAGAAAACACTAGAAATATATCTTGGACATCTTGGAATGAAAGTGAGCAGCTAAGGCTTTACAACCAAAGTTTGACTTTACCGGCTCTATGGCCTTGGCTAGTCACCCTCCCTATAGCTAGTTTCCTTGTCTATAAAATAAGGGCCCTCACACCTACCTCACAGCTAGGCGTAGTGGGGGGACTAGATGGGATGATGAAGGTGATGTATCCACCATGATATCAGGGATGGCATAAATTCTGGATAAATGGTAGCTTCTTTCTTTTTCCCCACCAAATGGAAGGTCAGAACTCAACAGGGCTGAACTCATTCATTTGCATTACCCCCCTTCCTCTTTTTAAATTATAGGTCCAAGAAAGATATTAGAACATCCTCCTAGACTCAGAAATGTCTGCTTTCTTCCTCCTTATCCATAGAAAGACTTGTGCAAGTGTCGACCCCTTGGGAAAGAAGCAACTCTGTTAATTAAGCATAACCCTATTCTGTCTGAAGACTGTAATTACCTTCTGTGTTAGGTATCTTGTCTTGAGACTTCCCCTGCTCCCCAGGGGGACCTTTCAGAGCCCAGCCTCCTTAGGGTGAAGGTGCAGAAGGTCTGGGATCTTCAAATCCACCCACAAAGGACAAACTGTGATCCCCATGGAAAGCGGCTGTAAATAATTTCTTTCCCTAGACCCATGGCACTTCCAAGGACAGCAACACAGAGGAAAGTCAGCTCTCAGTGGCATTCCTGAAAAATCCAGAGTGCTCAAGTGTCAAGAAATTTCCTCTCGTAGCGACCAAGTCTAACCCGTTCTGCTCTTTGTCCCATTTCACACTTGAATACACTGCAGTCACTACAGAAAAATTTAATTCCTGTAGGGTTTTTTTCCCCCACCCCCACCCCCCCCAGAGTTAATTGTCACTGGGAAAAACTGTTAAAGCTTTAAAAAAAGAAACCAGAAGTTCAAATTCAAGCTAATCCCACGTAATGGTTCCTCTAGGGAAACCAGACGTTAGTCATTTTCAGAGATTGGAAAGGGAACCAGGTGACTGGGGTTCTAACTCAGCTTCTTCCTCTAACACAACATGCAGCCTTAGCTAAATAATTTCCCTTCTCTGAGCCTCAGTTTTTACACCTGTAAACCTAGAGGTTCGGATAAGTGGATCCTTAGTTTTCTTCCTAATTATCAGTCACCTCTGGTGTGTATCTGGAGTTTTGCTGACTGTCCCCAATGCAGGGAGAGTTTTGAAACTAGAAGCCAATATTTCGGAAACCTCAAGAAGAAAAAAGACCTGTAAAACACTGACATTTATTAAAATTCAAGCACAAACACCAGTCACAAACCAATAACAAAATCCACTTCAGGAAAATATGTACTTGAGAACAATGAAAGTATTATTTAGTTCTTGGCCAAAAGTTAAGCTAAATTTAACTCTTTTGTTTGCTAAATTTATATATTTTGCTATGTATTGAGTATATTTTTTTAAAGAAAGCAAGTACATTTTATTTAAAGATAATACTGTGTCAACTCTTATCAGGGGAAACAATGAATTTCTTTGCTTACCTTTCTGCACATATTTGTATGTTAGATAAGGAATGAGCAACTTTAGGGTCAATAGTTAGGAATAGCAATGAGTATATTTATGAATTAACTTTTTTTAATGAATAAAACTGAGAAATGATTGAGTTGGTGTCATGGACCCTGTTGGGCCCTGTTGGTACCTCTCTATCCACTAGTCATTATGAGTGCTCGCCGCTGATGGCTTCCAGAAAATGCCCTCTGACGAATGGGAGCGGACTCTCCCAGGAGGGTATTCTCTCCTCACCCTCCGCCTGCAGCCCCAAACGGAGTGATACAGGTTTGAAATACCTAGGTGGGACCAACTCTGGGTGTGAGTTGCGCTTCAGAGCTCCCCTTGGCTCAGGCCAAAGCTAGACTATACCTAAAGCGACGTCTTTGCCTGACTCCTTGCCCTGCCCGTCCTGCTTCCTCAGTCCCTTACAGTTTTCCAGAGATTCTATGGCATAGAACCTATGTGTTTATAGGGACATGTTTGTGTGTATTCGC
>PVJD01019169.1:0-12406 GCA_004026545.1 Mormoops blainvillei | reverse complement strand
TTAGAAACATTCTACAAAGTCAGCTGTTGAAGATTCTGATTAATTAATGTTAAAAACATTTTTGGTTATATATTTTAGCAATATTCTTGTTTCCATTATTTGAAAAGAAAACTTTTTATTTATGTTTTTATATTTCTTTGTTTAATAATTTCTAGACTATAACTGAAAATAAATAATCATGTATTTTATTATACAAATATAATAAATGCAAATTTGCAGTGTTTTTAAACTGGTTTTCTCATTTCAGCACATACTAGTAATGAATGTATCTCTCATATACACATTACCTACACTGTAATTTTTCTTGACCACAACCTCCACAGGGTTAAAGGATTAAGCTGAATTATTTTTATTTCTTTTACCCATTATTAATTAAAGCCCATGAAATGAAAGAGTACTTTGAAGAACGTGTCACTTCATGATGAAATTGTAGAAATTCAGAGCTAGTTGATACTATTTGTATCTTGAATATATTTATAGTAAAGTAAATAAATATGTATGTATATCTCTATATAGAGATATGCACACAAGAAAGAAATATCTTACGATTTTATAACCTTCTAATGTCATTTATTTAAAATACTTTCTTAAATTGACCAACTTGTTTATTTTCTATTTATATTAAAACATAGTGTGGCAGCCCTGGCCAGGTGGGTCAGTTGGTCGAAGCATCGTTTCATATACCAAAAGGCTGTGGGTTTGATTCCCAGTCTGGACACACACCTAGGCTGCAGGTTCAATCCCAAGTCAGGGCACTTGTGGGAGGCAGCTGATCAACGTTCCTCTCTCACATTGATATTTCCTTTTTTTTCTCTCTCTCTCCCCCAAACTAAAAAAAAAAAAATCAATAAACATATCTGTAGGTGAGGATTAAAAAACACAATAACAATAACAAACAGTGTGGGTATGTGGGCTTGCATTTTTTTAAAGTAAAATCATATCAAATATAACAGGGTTCTTTTAATGAAGTCAGTGTAATTCCAGGCTACACCTTTAAGTGCCATCAGGGAACTGCCCTATCTATCAACTTATGTTCTTATTGTGACCCATACTTCTATTTCAGATGACATGGGGAATTTTTTAGTCAACTCAATTGAGTAAAGTAGGATATGGGGTTTTCTTAGGTTGTCCTTACACAGGATATCATATATAACTAAGACCTTACTGTATGCTAGAGGGAAAGTTATTGCATTTGAGAGAAAATTATATGCTCTGTGGAACTATATGCAGTTGTAATGATTTCCTTGAGACATGAAAAATGTACTAGGTATTCATTTTGACTGAGCTCACTGTATAACTTCATTTTTAAAAACAAGAGTAAAAACCAGACAAACACATCAGTATGACCACAGTATTTTCCTTTAATTTTAATTCACTGCAGATTTCCTTGAGAGACAAAGTTAGTCTTTATAAAGTGTACTAAAATAAGCAAACCCTTCCTTTCTGATCTCATAATATTGGAAAAATCTTTTATAATCTTTAAATATTTTTCTAGTTCAATGTAAATATTAAAATAAAGCTTACTAAGCATTGAATAGAATTTGAATCATGCCTTTATTTGCTGTTGAAAAATGCCTTTAGATTTTTATGTTAAGGAAATATGCCGCCTTCCACATACTACCACCACTGATATTTATCAAAAAAATTGAATCATTTAAGTAAAATATTCCAGAATAGAGTCTGTACAATTTTGTGGCCTTCTCATTTTTCCTGCGACTTTTGTGTGTGCATAATTCCAGTGTTTGATGAATGTTTTGGAATATTCTTTAAAAATAATAGAGGATTTTTCATATAAAATATGAAGAAAGTTGAAGAGAAAAAATTTCTCCTTATAATGTTTTCTTCTCAAAATAAGAATAGCTTTAAAATTCATGTCACAAACCTCTGAGAAGCCCCATATTAGATTCAATTCAACAGACATTTATTTATGTGTATTCCCCTTATTTTGCATGTTTCCCCTGGTCAGTCTCATTCGCTTTATTCTGACAACTTTTAAATTCATGTCTCTAGTTCCAACCTCTCTGCTTAGCCCTAGATAGGTATCTCTAACTTGCTTCACATTATTCATTTATCTGTGGGTACATCAAATGCAATGACCCTAAAACTGGGGAGTGGCATTTGAACTAAGTCTTGAGTATGACTCTGATGGGGGTTGAGATGTGAAGGTGGGGTATAAACAAGGCATTCTAGATGGAAAGAAAATGATTCAGAGGTGGTAAAGCATCTGGCAAGATGATCTGTATTGTCACTTGCAGTTTTATAAAACTTTCTATTTTTATTACATAAAATATACATCATAAAATTTACCATTTTAACCATTTTAAGTGTACAATTCTGTGACATTAAGTACATTTAGGTTGTTGTACAACTATCATCACCATCAATCTCCAAAAGTTTTCAGTTTTTCTCAACTGAAGCTGTACATATTAAACAATAACTTTTCATCCTCTCCTCACCACAATCCTTGGTAACCAACATTCTACTTTCTGTCTCTCTGAATTTTACTACCTTACGTTCCTTATACAAGTGGAATCATGTGACATTCATTCTTTGGTGACTGGCTTATTTTACTTACACACACACACACACACACATACACACACACTAGTTTATGTGGTCAGTGTCATGATTGGCTATTGAATTTATCAACCAGCCCACTTCATTCAACGTGTACCTGATATATAATAATGATCTCTTACATACATAGAATGGGTATTTTAAATCTGTTTTCTATGAACAAATGAATTCCAAGTTCCACGATATTTCTCTTCCTTTTGGCCAAGTGTTCACCTTAGCAGCAAACAGTGGAGTTCAAAGGACTCATGGAGTAATAGAGTTGGTACTCCAGACACCAGTAATTTGTCAACAGCAGGCTCCAACCTCTCCTCAGTAATTTCCTAACCCTTAGCTGACCACCTATGTTGATGCAGCACTTTAAACTTATTCCTCCAGCCCATTGTTAAAATTTGTGGATCATTTTATAAGTAGAGAAATATTGTTTTTCCTTCAGGGACTTCTGATGCTAAATGTGCCAGATGTATGGTTATGGTGTCTAGCCATTTGGCTCTTTTGGAATTGTAAACTAGTACAGAGGTACCATCTTAGCTTTTTAAATTATTTAAAAGGAAACCTAACATACTTATTTGCTTTCTTCAACACAAACATCTTTTACCAGAAATGAAAAGTAGAAGTTTAAGTCCCTCCAAAAGAATGCAAACATAGGATCTAGATTTTTTGGTTTTGTTTACTTGTGATTGGTGTTTCCATTAAGCCTTGCTGTGGTCAAGGAACTGATAAGAAGAGCCTCTGTGGGTTAAGCTCCCTTGAGCAGGGAGGAACCCCCCCACCAGCTCACCATTTACGCCTATGCCTACTCAGGTCTTGCTTCAGCCCTCATGTACGCCTAGCAGTCTTTTGAATGTCCAGACCTATGGCCATCCTCCAGTCTTGTCTCTGGAAGTGGTGATCAGAAGGAAGCAGACAAAAAAGCTATGGGGCAGTTCTGTTCTTTGCCTTTCTCAGAAGAGTCCTAGTTTCACTGAAAAAAAAAAACTTGCTTGTTAGCAGGAAGCCTTCTTTTCATATATAGAGGTTGTTTAGTCATAACTTTAATCACATTTTAAGCTTTTCTATGAATATTTTTTAGGTAAAGAACAGACAGTTGGTACGGTTCTGTTTTGAATTGGCACCAAATACACACACACACACACACACACACACACATTGATTTTAACTTGGAAAACAGGTGTTTTCATTCATGCAGAACTGCAAAAACGGATAAACATGTTATATAAGATATTTATTTTTCTTTTAAATTTCAGGTGAATGGGAAGCATTCTGAATTCATAAGGTAGAATATAGTACAACCCTGACCAGTGTGGCTCAGTTGATTGGGCATTGTCCCACACACAAAAAAAAAGGTCACCAGTTTGAATCCCTGTCAGGGTACATACCTGGGCTGTGGGTTCAATCCCCAATCAGGGCACATATGGAAATCAGCCAATCAATGTTTCTCTCCCTACTGATCAGCTACCTTCCCTCTGTGCCCCCACTGGGGATCAAACCTGCAACCCAGGCATGTGCCCTGACCAGATATAAAATAATCTGTGATCTCTCACTTTGTGGGACAATACCCAACCGAGCCACACCAGTCAGGGCTAATTAAAATCTTTAAAAAATAATATAGTACTTATTAGAATCAAACCTGTACCAAAAAACAAACAAACAAACAAACAAACAAAAAAACATTCTCAGGCTAAACAGCATTGTGAGAAGCACTTTTTTTCCAGAATAGAATATCAGTACACATCAGGTTTATAATTGTAAGGTTCCAAGTACCTAATTTGTATACATAAAAATGAGTTACATGACCCAATTGCAGAACTCCTCTGCCGTTCCCACCATAATGGGAAATTATTTCTTCTCTTTCCTTCTATAGATGCTGCTGCTAGGAAAGACTCTCAGCTCTTTCTTTCCAACCTGGTCTGTTGTGACAGTAGAGTGGATGTCAAGATTGGGGGAGGACACATTGTTTCTCTCTTTCTCTTATACATCCTATGTAGTGTCAACATCAAAAAAGAAAGGGAGAACCCTTTCATTTCAAATTAACTGAGACCTCCCTCCCTGGTCCCTAAACGTAGGCCATATCCCATTCCCCCACCAAAATGTCACCTAAACATTCATCACCATGTAACTGGATTCCATCCTCTGCCATGATAAAACCTCAGCCTCATGAAGATGCTTGTACATTTTTAATGAAACTCCTGAGTACTTCCCAGAAATTTTAGAATTTGAGGGCTACTTACAATAGCTTGAGAACCTTCATCCCACAGCTGGGACTGGAAAGGTGAGAAAGGTGTTCCTGGCATCTCAAGTTGAAGCACAACACTGAACATATTTTTCCCCTAGAAACATTTTTATGGTATAAATAGTAATTAGTTTCTCTATTATTCTTTCTGCTGTATTATGGATACATTTGCATTAAATTGTCTTTTGGGGTATTACCCCAAGAAACTAGACATTATTTTTATGGGAAAATGCTTGCTTTCCAAATTCCAAATATCTTACTTAAAAATGTACTTTTGAAACACAATTAATTCACAGCTTGCTACTTGCCAATATAGTAAAGCCAATGATTTATCTCCCAGTCAACTCTGTAGTCCCACAAAAATTCAGAGAATACCACTCATGAAATGGTAAGGAAAGAGAGGTGTCCCTAGTATTTCAAGTTATTGTTGAAAGAAGAAAGAAAAAAGATATAATGGTTTATTCTACTTTTTATCTGATAGAACTAAATGATATGTGTGTATGTGTGTATACATAACTGCTTTGGAATTCACATACAGGTACTTCCCCTATGTGCCCCATTTACTCTTGTACAACTTACGGTGAAGATAGGTAGGGGACAGTATTCTTTCAAGGTTGCATGTGTGTACCAAAAATGTCCATTAATTGTCGCTGAATAAAGTTGTAAAGTACATTAAAACAAAGTCAAAAATTAAAAGAAGGCAGAATATTCCAGGGTCCTCAAACTCTAAAATCACATGAAAATACCCAGAAACCTCATTCAAAATTTCTGCAAGTTTTCATTTACTTACTAATACTTTAATGTATCTTTCTTTTTCTTTTAGTATTATTGTTGAAAATCATGATTTAAAGCTATGGTTTATTTTTTTCTGGGTTTTATGAAATTACTAATAATTCTAAAATAAGAAATAATAATTAGCTATTTATTTAGCTATATCACAAGCTAAATAAATTTGAGGGAGGATCAAGTATCAGAACTTTCACTTACAATGTTCTATGGAAACTTGTATTCAGGGTTCCAAACACCTAATTTTAAAACTGTATTTTGAAACCAGTACATTAGTATCTCAAATTTAATATTTATATTAGTTATGTTATTTGGCTCAGGTTTGTAATTATAAATTATTTCATGGCTTTTGCAGGGTTCAAAATTATGGATAATAATGGAATACCTGGGTGGCGGTTCAGCACTGGATCTTGTGAGTATTTTTAAATAAATCCACACACACATTCACACTATAACTTTTTTAATTGGAGTAAGCAACAGCTTTTGGGCAGGCTAAGCAGTTGTTTAGTTAATGTGTTCAAATTAAACTCTTCAGGACTACCCTTAGATAGATTTAGTTGTATTGCAGGATCGAGGTTGTTGGCTAACATTCTTAGAGTATATAATAAATGCAAATAGCTTAATAAAATCCAGCCTCCCAAGTTAGGAGTGAGTATGTGACAGTTGCTGTCAATTTAGTTTTATTGTGTAACTGTATCCCTGAAAAGACTGAGTGTTCATAGATTTTAAAAAATGCATAATTCAGGTAACTGTCACTAAAAGTGGTTCTTGGGTTCTGACCAAGTAGACCTATAGACCCAGTTCTCTATAGAGTTCTCTCTGCTCGATTATAGGTCATTTGGAAATGTGATAGAATTTTGATTGTCGAAATGATTTGGAAGTGCTGCAGCACTTTTAATGGGCAGTATGAGGATGCTAAAATTCTGCTGTGTGCAGGAAAACTTCTACCCGATGAAAATGTGTTCACACCCAAAATACCTTTGTGAAACGTTAGTTGTTTCCCTCAAATTAGTGTGATCCTATCAATGTTTTTTTCTTTGCAAGCTTCATTAAGATGACATTTAAAATTGAATGTGAAGTACTAGAAGTAACTTTGTTTAGCTGAATGACTACTGAGCTGGCGTATGGGAATTTGAGGTTATAGGGCACTAAGTTATTTCTAAGTTATCTTCCATCTTTAATATTATATGATATAATTTATTAGTATGTTCTACCTTTATAATATAGAGTGTACTATTTCTAAAAATAAATTTTTTGATGATTAAGATCATCAAGTAATATTTTAAATATTTTTAAGTGAAAATGATTTTCCTAACTGAGACTAAACATTTTAAAAAGTGTTTACTCCTGATTGCCAATAGCTCAAAGTTTCTAATAATCCTATGAACAGAAATGGCCGTAAGAGTTTTTACTCCCTTGGACATAACCATACTTAAACCATTCTAAAGAAATGGTAATTAAACTTAATGAAGAGTCTCATCTCCTAGGAATTCATGTTTCATTAGTTGCTGAATTAAGTAATACTTCCTTGTATGTAATCTATTTCTTATATCCTAAAGCTTGAGTTCATTTTTTTGTTTCTGTTTCCTATCTAGTGACAGAACACAAGTGATGTTTCTTTGTATAATAATTCTTCATGCATATGAAGTCAGATATCATTCTTGCATTCAAGTTAAATGATCTCATTTCTGTTTGTCTTGTCACAGTTTTCTTATACAATAGCTTTTATTTTCATTAGCTCCATAAGAAGCCTCACAATTGCTCCATGATCCTCCTTCCACTTTTTAAACATTAAGAACCCTTTCCAAATTTACCACAGTTAACTTATTTGGTCTCTCAGGGTACTCACAATGTCTCTTCCCTGTTTTGTTGGCATTGACATAGTCCACTGATTTCATCAGGATCTTGATAGCAATGTTAAGCATTGGACACTGGCTAACCCTAACAACCCTAACTAACACAATCTATATCCCCCAGTAGTAGTTTGTTTAGTTTTATGAAATCTCTGAATGAAATGATTATGAGATCTTAATCTCATTCTGCCATGCCTATCTCTGCCTAATAGAAAAAAAATATGAATTAACACAAATTCAATGAACCTAAAATTGTCTTAACCTGTAGTGGCTAAAAATCAAGAGACCTAGGTTCCAGTCCTAGTTCTTCCATTGACTAGCTGCCTAGTATTGGGCAAGCAATTTAACCTCTTTGCCTTAATTTCCTCAAATGTTAAATGAAGAAATTACATTAGAAATCTCTCTACTGTTCTTCCAGCTCTGTATTTAATAATATTGAGATTTAATTATAAATCTCATTTAACTGGGCTTTGTAGGGAGAGCAAATGATGAGGAAATGTATTGTTTTTTCCCTCTATGTTGTCCTTTACAAATGAATACTATCATTTGAAAAAATCTAGTACAAGATTGGGCTTATAGGTTTAGGCTACCAGGAATAAGAGAGAACAAGAGGGATGTTGAGCAGAGAGTGTTTATCACTTTAAACTGGTGCCTGACTAATGGAATATGACAATGACTTTTAATGTATGTTGACATTATGTATAATGTACAGTACATACCCCAAATCTCTCCATTCTTGAAAAATATTGTATTTTGTATGTCAGCAGTCTTTGAGCATACTTACATATTTTATTGAATTTATTATATCTCACTTCTCTTCAATATGAATTGCAGTGACTTACATCAAAAGCACATATAATAAGATTAATAAAATAAAACATGAGCAGCAAGAAAAAAGTTGGAAGCAATATGTTAACTATAAGAGAAGGCATAACATAACATGTTGCATCAGGTACAGGCTGGAAGTCAAAGGAGTTTACATTCTTTGAAAGAACAAGTGTCCCTCTCTTGCATATGCTCAGTTGACAACAGAGGTAAATTACCCAAGGCCAGTACACTGCCCTGAAGCCAGAGGTATTAGCTATTAGGGACATGGCACAATCTTCTGTCATTGGAGAGAAGTTCAATTATGAACTCCAGGTATAGTGGACCAAGATCTTGGCATTTCTCTCTCCCAAGGTTGCCCTGGAAATTTTTTAAAATGCTATTCCATCTACTATACTTTCCTTCTCTTTACAACTCCCTTTTTTCTCCTTTTCTAATCATTATTAACATGACTAAGGAAATATTTTAACCACAAGGTTTGGGATAGGTTTCTGTCTGCTAATGACTCATAAAAACTCAACTGTATCACCACCTCATTCTCATTTCCCTGCCATGAAGTCTCCCCTCCCTTCCTCCTGTGCTCAGTGAATTGTAATTTTACTTTTACTGAATTTTAAACTTGACCTAAATATACCAGAGAAGCTAATGGCTCTTTCGGACACATTTTCTTTTTTGTTTTTACTTAAATTTATTTTTTAAAACACTGTTTTAGGTAATACACTGGCTTATCCAGATCACTTTCAGAAGTCCTTCAGGGTGATTGTTTGTAACCCTTATGTGGACCTTGCCCAATTTCTTCAGTAACTGAGAGTGTACCTCCTCAGGCCCTGTCAACATTTCATGTTCAGTAATAAAGTTACTAATCTTGACTAGTATGATGTTTGCTTTACAGTTATTTGGTAGTACCTCAGAATTTCTTGGCCAGAAATCAATAAAATAATATCCCATTTTTACTTTTTAGAATGCCTTTAATCACTGCTGTTCAAGTAGAAGCATCTGGAATGGAAGTTGATAGATTTGAAAGCAAATAGATAATGTTACCTAGGAAAGGCATCTATTGAACTATGAATATGCCTGCAGTATACTCTATATCCAGACCGCAGTTAATATTAAATGGTGAGACCAAAGTATGAGTTCTATTTTAAGCTGTTAAATTTCAACATGAAAGTAGGCCTTATTCAGAATAAATATGGCATTCATGAAAGATGAAATACGCAAGGTGCCAAAGGGCTGTGAATCCCTCCCAATGTGAGGCAGAGTGGGCAATGTTTGATTTTCACTACCTCTTTCCTCCTTCCAGCAAACAGAACTTTACCTCAGCTCTGACTTTAGTTTCCCACCCTTTCCTGTAAATGTTGCACAGTCTACTGTTTGTGCTTTATGAGGTAGCAGAATTTTAAAATAACCATTTATTTTAAAGAGAGATTTTCAGATATTCCATTACAAGTTCTCCTGAATCCTAATCATTGCTTCCCTTGTATTCCAGTTGGAACTATTGGCTTTGGTACAGGGATGGGGAAATAAAGGGAAATGTGTTACATTTATTTGAAAAACCCCATCCATGATTTTTTTTTGTTTTTACAATGAGAGTGTGAATAGTTTAATTATTATACTTCAGGCTAAGTTTTAAATTTGAGTCTCAAAATGTCTCTATGCATTTACACTGTTATTAAAATATATAAATGCTAAGAACTGTGCAACAGGTAACCTATATGATCAAATTGGGTTGCTATGGAAATCTCAAGGACTGTCTGAGCTAAAAATAAGTTCAGAGTAAATATTTAATAACTTTTAAACAACAAATGTCAAAATTTAAGTAGCCAATTTGTTTCCTGTCTGAAAAAAGAAAGCTAGTTTTGTCTTTATTTAAGTGTATCTTAAATTATTTATGTAAATATTTAAGTGAGAGCCTCAAAATTTGAAGCTAAGTGTATAGGTAACACTGCTTGTATTATTTCAAGTTTAAACCCAATCATTTAAAAACCCTTCTAACACTTTCAGTTAACTTTTTTACTCTCTTCCCTTGCCTTTTAAAGTTTTTTTCTCATGTATTTAAATATTGGTTTAATAAACAGAACTGCTTCATACATCTGATTCTCTTATTTCAAAGGTAATATCAAGTTTGAACTTTATTGCTTTAAACTTTCATGTGTGTGTGTGTGTGTGTGTGTGTTTCCCTCTAAGCTGCGAGCTGGTCCATTTGATGAGTTCCAGATTGCTACCATGCTAAAGGAAATTTTGAAAGGCCTGGACTATCTGCATTCAGAAAAGAAAATCCACCGAGACATAAAAGGTATACAAAAATTTAATATTAACCTGAGAAAAATAGATGCATTCTGAGAAAGCTGAGGTTTTTTTTTCATTGTTTTCCCTCCCTCCTAGCTGCTAATGTCTTGCTCTCAGAACAAGGAGATGTTAAACTTGCTGACTTTGGAGTTGCTGGCCAGCTGACAGATACACAAATTAAAAGAAATACCTTTGTGGGAACACCATTTTGGATGGCTCCTGAAGTTATTCAACAGTCGGCTTATGACTCAAAAGTAAAGTGTTACCTGTATAAGCTGTTTTGTTTTTGATAAGTTTTATATAACATAATGTCCTACTTAATAAACTGCCTTAATATTTCTCCCTTCTGAAGTATTTCTGAAGCTAGAGTTATGACAAATGTTGCTGCTAAATTATAAGTTTCCTTGATGCTGATAATGTTCAGACTCTCTCCCCTTCAATTTCCTTCCATCCCACTTGGAACAAAATCCAGAGTCCACACTATCACATACATGGCTCACTAGGATCTTGCCCTTGCCTACCTCTCTAGCTTTACCTCATATCACTCTCTATATTCTATCTGCTTCAGCCACAGTGGCTTCATTGCTGTTTCAAAAGCGTAGCAAGTACACGCTGGCCTCAGGGCTTTCGCACTTAACCATCCCCTCTATCTAGAATAACCTTTCTCTCATCCAGTTGTCTGCTTTAAGCATTACCTACACAGAGTAGTCTTCCCTAGCTATCTGTGTACATGTGCAGCCCCTTGAGCCCCATCATTAATTATTTTCTTATCCTGAATTAATTTCTTCACAGAATTCAGCACCATCTGACATCACATTACTTACTTATCTGTTTCTTCTACTAGAACATTAAGCCCCTTGAGAGCAGGAATTTTTGTCTGGTTTATTCACCCACCACCTGAATCTTCAGTAACTGGAATTTGGTACTTGGTACAAAGTAGGGAATTTGATACTTTCAAAAAAATAAATGAATTTTATTAACATCATATTTCTTCAGACACCTTAACATTGTTGTGAGCATTCGAGTCCACAGGCTATTTTTTGGCAGTATTTTTGGAATGGAATTTCAAGGATTTTTTTTTTTCCTTTCTCTTAACCTTAGGCTGATATTTGGTCATTGGGAATTACTGCTATTGAACTAGCCAAGGGAGAGCCACCGAACTCAGATATGCATCCAATGAGAGTTTTGTTTCTTATTCCAAAAAACAATCCTCCAACTCTTGTCGGAGAGTTTACTAAGTCCTTTAAGGAGTTTATTGATGCTTGCCTGAACAAAGATCCATCATTTGTGAGTATATGAGGCCACCATTTCCTATTATTAGATCTACATAGAACAAATGTGTTGTTTCTACAGTGAGGGATATAGTGCATGTGAAAATTGTCTAGATCCATCCAGGAACATGGTTCTTCTATATTGCTAATTCTGTTTAGTTCTTAACAACATCCTTAGTTTCCTTTTTCGCCTTATTTTTGTTTTGTTTTGTTTTGCTTTGTTTTGTTTATTCCATGGTCTGTAGCTTCTTTTTTATTCTAGTGATCATTTTCTATTTGGGGGGGAAAGAAATTAGCACAATAAAATTCATTTAATAAGATATTATTAAAGTATATATGACTGTTCACAATGATTTTTATTCAACTGCGTTTTCACTTTTCTTGAAAAGTTATGTTTTCATTTCATCATTTTTAAGTTAATGTTTAGAAATTACAAAATAAAGTTGTATACTTTTCCTGCAGTCTAGTGAGCTCCACTCTTTTACCTAGCAAATTTGATTGTAGTTGTTTTACTGTTTTAAAAATAAATCTGCCTAGTAACTTCTAGAAACTATTGCAGAAATATATAGAGCTGTCTA